>OY728140.1:1978651282-1978736282 GCA_963277665.1 Viscum album | reverse complement strand
TAACTTTCCCCATGGGTCTTCGAACCATGTAAGAACTCGAGCCTCTATGACATCTTCCATGGTTGTAGGTGACATGAAGAGACCATCTATCTGACTCATTGCATTTGGCAGGTGATAATGCTGGTCATCAAGTGCCAACCGGTGGGCATCTTCAAAAGAGGGATGGGTGTGATGACACCCATCATCAACCATCTATTTTCATTCCAATGAAGGATGGAAGGGTACACATCCATGTGGATTTATGCACAATGTTTCATTCAGATGTGGAGAATCATATTGATGAAGTTATGAGGGTGTTTCCAGCATCATCAAGTAGAAGGCTCAATAGAGATATAGGTATGATGTCACCTATCGTCTGGTCATCCCCAACACGTCAATGTGGTACGTAAGGGTGCTCTGCCACATTGTGTCGGACTAGCATGGTGAAACACTAAGTAGGGGTGACACAGAATCATTGACTAGTCGCATAGGTGCAGTAGCTCTAGCAAGGGGGTAGTGATACGTCTGATTGGTGATTGGCGTGAATCATGATTCCTCGCGAGCCTTCAGGTCATCTCTTCATGAGTGGTTCCTTTTGTTCCTTCATGTCACTAGGTCTTTTTGGGAATGTTTACACCTTTAAGCCATGTTTTATCTTGCCTTTGTGCCTCTGGGTCTTTGGGTCAGGTATTGGGTTCCCTCTTTCTCTAGTTTTATCAAGGATTTCCTCTTTTTTAATAATAAAGGGTTACACACACAATTTTTTTTTAAAAAAATATCTATATATTCATTTTTATTTGGATGATGGCTATGTTCTATCTTGGTCCCTCTTCTTTCACTTCGGCTCCGCCTACGGTTTCCTCTTGAAACTCCTCGCTTTGGGCTCGGCGGCAGTGCTATCTCTCTTCTTTTTATTCCTTCCATCCCCTCCTTTCACCCGTCAGCATGACTTCTCCGCTTTTCTTCCACTTAGGTCAGGTTTTTCACTTTCTCTCTAGTGAAGGTGATTCAGTCTTCCTCGAATCTATGACATCTTCTTCAACCTCCCTCGAATTGATGAAATCTTCTTCGGTCTCCCTCGAATCATCGACATCTTCTTCGGTATTCTTCCTATCTATGACATCTTCTTCATGGGTTGCCTTGATTCTGCTTTCGTTGTTCTCGGTTTTTCTGCCTCATTGATGATGCCTTCATTTTGATCCCTCGATCTCTTGAACCATTGCTATGACCTTACATTCTACTTCTCATATCCTGTTCGAACCTAGAGTGGGGGTTACAACGGGGTTTTGGGTTGTGTGGTGTGATGACCATCAATGTTCCAAGAGTGAGCTCCTCAGCATTGGATTTGGTTTTTCTGGTTTCTTCTTCATGTTATTAGCAAAGGTTTGTTTGATTCTTCCCAGCAGTTGATCTATTTGATGCTTGTTTAGTGGTGTCACATTTTGTGGTATGGGTTTTGTTTTTTCTACGTTTGGTTATGATGGTGGCCCTCAGTGATGCTCATGATGGTGTCGTGCAGATGTTTCTTGATTTGCGATGAGGCGACAACAATCTGTTTTGTTTTCTTGTTTTCCTCTGGTTCATTGTGTGATAATGATGGCTTGTGGCGGTGTTCTTAGGTGGATTATATGGAATATGATGTCTCCGGAAATGGGTGTGGTTTCTGGAAGGTGATGATGATGTCGGTAATAGGATGGAATTGAAGATAGTGGTGACTCATGTTGATGGATGACGATGTGACCTTTGATAGTTTGTGAAATGATTTTGGCTGATGCAAGTGGTCTTGGAATGTGATCTCCTCAGGAGCTATGTTTCCTTAGAATTTTGAATTTTGAACGGGCATTCTCTGTTTTTGGTTCCCGCCTATAGGTTACCGCTCATCCTGAAAGTGGCTTTTGAAAAACAAATAAAAATTGAATTTTCAATCAGAAATTTTTATTCCTTATTTAGGTTTCCCCAATTCTGTAATTAATGTTACAAATTCACTTTCTTTAAAAAAATTAGTCAATTTTATTTATACATATTTAATATTCTTTAATTTAATATCATTTATTTATTTTTAATATTTATGCAATTTTAATATTATTAAAATTTATTCATTTTTTAATATTTACCTATACATATTTATTTAATGTGTCTTAATATTTTCAATATCCTTTTAATTTATATGATTAATATTTTTTCAATTTTATTTATTTTGTTGTATTATTTTTAAAATGTATGAAATTTTTATAATTAATATACTTAAATGCATTTTTCAATATTTTCTTCACTTTTGTACATGTTTACAATTCATTTAACCAATCTTATAAATTAATTTTTTTAATATCATTTTTATCTATTAAATTTTATTTATTCATTTCTAATATTCATTCATTTAATATTATTTATTCATTTTAAATATTTATACATTTTTGTATTTTTTTTAGAATTTAATCATTTTAAAATTTTTATTTATACATATTAATTTACTATGTTTTAATATTTTCAATATGTTTTTAATTTATATGAATAATATTTTTAAATTTTTGTATATTAAGTTTTAAAAAATTTAATATGTTTGAAATTTAAATAATTATTTTATTTAAATACTTTTTTTAATAATTTTATAATTTGAATAGTTATTATTATTTATTTTTAATAATATTGTAATTTATATAATTAATACTATTTTAATATTCTTTTTATATATTTTTTATTTGTTTGTATGTTATGTGATTAATGTTACAAATTCACTTTTTTTTAATACTTTTTATAATTTATTCAAATTTATTCAAATTTATTTATTCATTTTTAATATTCGTTGATTAAATATTATTTATTAATTTTCAATGTTAATTAATATTTAATATTTTCATAATTTATTCATTTTTTAATATTTATTTACACATATTTATTTATTATGTTTTAATATTCTCAATTTGTTTGCAATTTATATAATTAATTCATTGAAATATGACTTTTAATATTTTTATAATTTAAATAGTTAGTTTTTTTAATAATTTTATTATTTATATAATTAATATTATTTATTTATTCATGTCTATTCCTTTTTTTATATTTTTGGCAGCGCTAGAAAATACTACTTTTGTCAGCGCTTTCTTTGTGTTGATAAATTATAACTTTTATCAGTGACAAAAATACACCGAAAATAGTAGTATTTATCAGTGCTTATATTTCTAGTGCTAATAAAGTACACTTTTATCCAAGCTTTTTGGTAAGTGATGATAGAACTCTTCACCTTCATTATAAAAGAACCCTAGCATCGTGACTTCCTCACACCGCAATCATGCTCTCACGAAACTAGAGGTCTGATATAACTAAAGTCGGCTATTTTCACTATTAAAAATATGATCTTTAGTGGCCACAAAAACCAGTTTCTAAAGGATGTTAGATTGGTGGTCACAGTTTCCCTTTTGCTAAAGGGAAATAACAACCGCCTTTGGAAGTTTACAAAAGAGGTCTCTAATGCTTCCAGAAAAAAAGTTATTTTAGAGACCACCTATAATGGTCAATAATATAAATATTTTTTTAAAAAAATTATAATTTAAAATCCATGCCCAAAAATAAAAGCCACAAAATAAAAAGCCTGTTATCCAAATAGCTACAGACCCTTCCAATCATCTTTCCCAATCAACCTATATATACTATATAAAAATAGTGAAACAAAGCAATACAAATTAATGTTAACATTCAAATAAAATTTATTCGGTTTATATATATATATAATTGTTAAAGTAGTGTATACAGTGCTACATATATAAATAATCGTAAAAATAACGAAAAATATAAAGAAAATCTGATATACCTAGCATTTTTTACCCCTATTGCAATGGCTCGGACATCTCAGGTCCATTCCTCTACTGAAATCTAGTGTTTAAGGTGTTACGGGAGGTCAAGGTGACATATCCCCAACACTTTTCCAAATTTCTAATTCTATGAATAGTTCCAACACTGGCCTTTTTCCATTGAAAAATTTTGAGTTCATGAACAGTGTTTCCAAAACGGTGAGGTTCCAACGGTGACCTTTTTCCTTTTCCAAATTTTGAGTTCATAAACAGTGTTTCCAGAATAGTGTGGTTCAATCAGTGACCTTTTTCCTTTTCCAAATTTTGAGTTCATGAATAGTGTTTCCAGAATGGTGAGGTTTCAACGGTTACCTTTTTCCTTTGCCAAATTTTGAGTTTACGAACAGTGTTTCCAGAACGATGAGGTTCCAACAGTGACCTTTTTCCTTCACCAAATTTTTAGTTCATGAACAATGTTTCTAAAATGATGAGGTTCCAATAGTGACCTTTTTCCTTTACCAAATTTTGAGTTCATGAACAGTGTTTCTAGAATGGTGAGGTTCTAATGGTGACCTTTTTCCTTTTCCAAATTTTGAGTTTGTGAACAGTGTTTCTAGAATGGTGATGTTCTAATGTTGACCATTTTCCTTTGCCAAATATTGAGTTCATGAACAATGTTTCCAGAATGGTGAGGATCCAACGGTGAGGTTCATGAACTATGTTTCCAGAATGGTGAGGTTCCAATGGTGAGGTTAATAAACAGTGTTTTTCCTTTTCCAAATTTCCAATTTGTGAACAGTGTTTCCAACATCCTACAGTTTCTCCCCTTTAACATTTCCTTTGACGTAAAATGCGTTTAAAGCCTTATTTTATGGACTCTAAGGCCGATTCAAATGTCATAACTGTTATATTAATTTCTCCTATGTCTTGGGAGGTTTTTTTACATGGTCAAACCACATGGTTTAATGTGATCCACTTTTAATGGAAAATCCAGCATATCTTAAACCACTGCTCTATTAAATCTTCTAAAGGGATTATATATCTTCCTACCATGTTCTACCTTCTTGTTACTTGGTGCGAGATGCTTGATCCTTTCCTTATTCCCTTATGAGTGGTGTGATATAACCTTAAACCTTAGATCGGTTCCCCTCTATTTTTGGTGCAAGCAAGCCGAATCGATCGTTCTCTGATATAAGGTATGTTCTATCATCATTCTTTCGGGTTCATCTCTTTCTATTTCCCCTTTCCCTTTTATGGAATGCTATATCCTTATTCCTAATGGACTTTTCTTATGTGTTGACCAGGGAGGTGGTGTCTCTGCATCCTTGGAAGGATAGAGTTGTCATGGGGGGAGGAGATCGTAACCCTTTTTGTGGCTTGTCAAGAACTGTTTGAGGTAGGGGATTTGTTGCTTTCTATTCTTTTACATGAAAATGTATAGCTAGAATGTTATAACCCACTGGATCACAATGCAATTGACATAATAAATATTTGAACCAGATAAATAAATTGACATCGATCGTATGTTATTTCCTCTTGTTTTGCTAGATAGTGTGATTTCTATGCTTTGTTTTTTTAGCCTTTCTTTCTTGATGGAAATTGGTAAAGAACGTAAATCCAAAAGGGGAAAATACACATCGGGGATAATGAAATGAGTTGGATGTGAAAGTTTGTATTCTTACTTTTCTTATTGGTTGTTTATCTACTTTACTTTCCTCACTACTCAAGGCAGCTGGTTTTCCTTACCCTTCATCCGAAAGGGAAAAATACACATGGGGTATGCCACGTGCTTTCTGTGTTTAGCTTCTCAATGGAGGATGGGTCTATGCCCTTTCTATAGACAGCAAAGACTTGACGAGTAGTTCATCTACTCACTGGGTTGAGCCCCTTGTGTTTAGTAGCATAAAATGTTTTTCTAGAATCCCTGGGATTATGGGAATGTAATGTTGTAAATAAATAACTGAATAAATGATGTTAACCCATGGGGTTGGAGCTTGTTGGGACGCAATGATGCGGTTACAATTTAAAGGGACAGTGGACTTTGGGTGTGATGCTAATGAAATTTAATGTGGAATTATTGGTGGTTAATTAATGTTTAAATAATTAATTAACATAAAGTGAAACTGACAAAAAGGGAATGAAGTAATGTAATAAATCTCGATAAATGGTTGTGTGCTTATAGGATACCTAGTCTTAGTAGTGGAAACTGGGAGTCCAATATACATTAGCTGTAGTTGATTCTAAGACTAGGTTGTGTCCATAGTGTGGTTGTGAGATATAGTTTATTTTGTACTTTTTGTGTTTCTATACACTACTTGTCACAACCCTCTCCCCACAAGGTGTACCCCTTTTGGGACGATAATGTGAGAAGAGAGATAATGACCCCTGAGTCCTGCCTCCAGTAGGCCCCGGGTTGGTGACTAGCACTGAGGGTATAGTAAACACACAGATGGGAGGCATTTTCCTCTAAGATAACACATGTGAAAGAGAGAGATAAGATAGACACCAACCAAATCCAAATTAGACTGAAATATAAATCAAAACCCAAGTGCACATATTTAATTTCATGAGAAACTACTACAACAGGAAGGAGAAAACTGCAAGTACCCAAAAGAAAGTAAAAACAACAACAACCACTAACCCGAATAGCTCCTACAACCCCAAGCTAGTAGAGACCAGCTTGATCTCCAACCTGCTCCAAATGACCTGAAAAACAGTTTATATATACATAGGGTGAGTATAACCATATACTCAGTAGGATACTCCCCGGAGCCTCTCATGCAAAAGCAAAGAAAGCATGCTAAAGCACAATGAACAACAAGTGAAACTAACTCATCACCTAAACAGGTATACTAAGTTCACAGCCTCACCATGGATACTCTACCAAGTAACGCATACATGAGTATATAACATAATAAAGAATATCAAGGGTACCTCACTACTAATTCCCACTAGTTTTCCGCTTTTCCCCAGCGTCACACATCCTAAGAATCTCTCTCTAAAAAGGCTTGCCTGCAGACACCTGGACGAAGAACCACAACATGCACCTCATGCAACAAAACCACCATTTCCACACAAGAAAAGTAACAAGGTAGTTTTTGGGAGCCACCACGGCTCACATAACGTGTATCATACCTTAGGTATTAAACCTCAATCCATTATAGCCCATACACTGAGTAAGGATCCTTAATACATCATAGCCTATACACGTTACACATATAATATTCGATATGAAACTATCTCCATAATATATGTGTGTGAATAACCACAAACCATTACATCCCTCTATAAACATATATGGGGAAAACTAAATAATGTGCCTACCAGTACAAGTAACTACCAAGAGAAGAGAGCAGGGTCAAAGGGGGTAGTCAGCCATCCATACTCCCACCAGAATGTTGGGGAAAACACCCCCCAAGGCTCAGAATCCCCGAGGTGTCAGTTTCCTTAACTAATAGGGTAGAGTAGAGTATAGAAACACAAAAAGTATAGAATATACTATATCTCACAACCACACTATGGGAATAACCTAGTCTTGGACTCAACTACAACTAACGTCTCTCGGACTCCAGGATACCACTTCTAATACTAGGTATCCTATAAGCACACAACCTTTTCAAACAATTTATTACATTACTTAATTCCATTTTTTTCATTTCCACTTTATGTTAATTAATTATTTAAACATTAATTAACCATTAACAATTCCACATTAAATTTCATTAGCATCACACCCAAAGTCTACCGTCCCTTTAAAATTGTAACCTCAATATTTCATTCCAGTAAGCTCCAACCCCATGGGTTAACATCATTTATTCAAGTATTTCTGTATAACATTACTTTTTTATATTCCCAGGCATTCTATAAAAACATTTTATGCTACTAAACACAAGGGGCTCAACACGGTGAGTAGATAACTAACCATCAAGTCTTTGCCACCTATAGAAAGAGTGTAGACCCATCCTCGCTTGAGAAGCTAGACATGGAAAGCACTTGGAATACCCCGTGCATCTTCTCCCCTTTCAGAAGAAGGGTAAGAAAGACCAGATGACTTAAGAATTGGGGAATGTAAAGCAGATAAAAAACTAATAAGAATCAGCTAGCATCCAAACATTCACATCCAACCCATTCCATCATCCATGGTGCCCCCCCAACACCCACATGCATAAACCAATGCATCTCACCACTCTAGGCATCAATTGATGCCACAAACAATAGGCCTCCTTTCCCCCACTTATCACAATAGCCATCCGGGATCACATAACAACATAAGAAGCAGGAAAAACAAATATCTTATCAATTGGGCTCTTAACCCTCAAACAAGCAAGAGGGTAACTCAGAACCCTACAAGTATTATCTTTTATCAAACAACCAATTCTTTAATCCATCTTCGATTAACCGATTTATTATTCATAGGTTACAAATTCGTAAAACCTAACTGGTAAGCTATCACAAATAATTAAACATTCCTACTACACCAATTTGATTAACATCAAATCACAACAAGAAGAACCATATTCATTTACAAGCCTCATTATCTTTAGCCAAAAAATTATTAATTAATTCTGGCTTTACATTCTTTAAAAATTTCCATCAAGAATAAAAGGCTAAAAAAATCAAGCATAGATATCACATTATCTTGAAAAACAAGAGGCTATAACATACGATCAATATCAATTTATTTATCTGGTTCAAATATTGTCAATTCCATTTTGATCCAGTGGGATAAAACATGCAAACTATATAGTTGCGTGTAAAATAAAAGAGAATCAACGAATCCCCTACCTCAAACAATTATTGATGTTCTTTATACAAGAACGGGCCACACAATGGGTCACGATCTCCTCCCTTGTGACAAAATTATCCACCTGAGGATACAGAGACACCACCACATTGTCCAACACCTAGGAAAAGCCCATTAAGAACATAAAGATAGCATTCCATAAAAGGGAGAGGGAAAACATAAGGAGATGAACCCAAAATAATGATGATAGAACATATCTTATATCGATGATTGATCGACACTGCTTGGTTTCATCAAAACACAGGGGAACAAATCCAAGGAGTAAAGTTTGATTGTGGAACTCCTACAGAGGTGAATGCACCGTCATCTGAAAAAGGCAACCTATACCTCCAAATTCTCCCATATAAATATGTAATGTTGTCAGTTCTTCCATTACTCTCCAAGAATCACCAGATTCACGCAATACATCACCGTGTGAATTCCTGCTCAGTGCATTAGCTACAACATTCCCCTTTCCAGGTGTATACGATATTTAAAAGTCGTATTCCTATAAGAACTCCATCCACCGATGTTGTGGTAAGTTCAAGTCACGCTGCGAGAAAACATACCTCAGGATCTTATGATCGGTGAAAACCACAAAGCATTCTCCATTGAGGTAATGTTTCCACAAATTTAGGGAAAACACCACAGCTGGAAACTCAAGATCATGTGTGGAATAGTTACATTCATGAGGACACAACTGCTGAGACCCATAAGAAACAACTGATCTTTGTTGCATCAGAACACAGCCTAACCCTAGATGTGATGAATCAGAGAAAACATCAAACTGAACTCCCTCAGTTGGATGACAGAGAATTGGAGCACTTAATAACTTCTACTTTAGATACTCGAAAGCTTCCTGACACTGATCAGTCCATATGAACACCTGATACTACCTGGTCAAAGCTATCAGAGGAGTCACAACTCGAGAAATTTTTTCCACAAACCTCCTGTAGTATCCTGCAAGACCAAGGAAACTTCGCACCTCTGACACTGTCTTGGGAGATTCCCAAGACACGATTGATTATATCTTCAATGTATCCATATCTACTCCCTACTGGGACAAAACATTCCCCAAGAAACGGACTTATTGATCCCAAAACTCACACTTCGACAACTTCCCAAACAACTGATGTTGAAGAAGAACTCCCAAAATGGTGTGTAGATGCTCTGCATGCTCCTCCTCAAACATGGATTACACAAGGATTTCATCGATTAAAACCACCAAGAACTTGTCCATGAACTAATGGAACACAACATAAATCAATCCCATGAACACAACCGAAGCATTCGTCACACCGAACGACATTACAATGAACACATAATGCCCATGATGACAACAGAAAGTAGTCTTCGGGATATCCTCATCCTTCACATGCATCTGATGATATCATAATCGCAATTCAACCATTGAGAACCAAATTTCACCCTTCAACTAATATAATAAATCATTAATACGTATAAGAGGATTGCGATTCTTCACAGTAACTTTGTTTAAGATGCGATAATTGACACACTGCTGCAAACTTCCATCAGCCTTCTTCATGAAAAAAACCGGTCCACCCCATGATGACACACTAGGCTGAACAAAACTACACTGTAATAGACCATCAAGCTATATACGTATATCTCGTAATTCAGAAGGGGTCATCCTATATGGAGACATAGAGATAAGAGACGCTCCTGGTTGTAGCTCGATCCCAAACTCGATCTCTCGTCGAGGGGGTAATGCTACAACCTCTTCTGGAAAGACATTAGTGTACTCTTCTAGGACCCTAGGAAATGAAAAATGTTGAACCTATAAAGAACTCAACATCTGATCAGACATCATGGATGATAAGGACATAACACGCCTCTGACCCATCTGAGTGTCTCGCTCACCAAAAAACACCACTAGCTCTCCATATACATCGAAGAACACAACCTGCCTCCAGAAGCAATCCACGATAGCCTGCACTAAATACAACCAATCCATGCTGTGGATGAAATCATATGGTTGTATTCATAAACATAGGAAATATCCCCAAGAGCGGTGTTGCGCCAACACTAGCTCACAGTCTCTACATATTTCAAACAAGTCATCACGACCTCCAACTGGTGTAGTCAACGCTAAGGGAACTGGAAGCCTCTCTACCTCAAGTCCCAAAGCATGGAAAAGGGTAGGTGATATGAAGGAGTGTGTCTCTCCTGAATCAAACAAGGCATACACCATGGTAGAAAACTAGAAAAGGGTACCTCAAACGACATCTGGCTCGCCTGGTGCGGGCAACGCTAAAGCATGAAGTTGACCACAACCTCCTCCACAACCTCTCTGACCCTGATGACGACCACCACCATGGCCGTGCTCTTCACTATGAGGACGGGGAGTGTCAAGGGGCTTTCCACTACCATCCCCATCTACCCTCTGGTGATATAAAGCTGGAGCAACCTGCTACTGCTGCCTCAGCTGGAACTTCCTCAATGGAGGAACTTGGAGCGGAAATCCTGATGCATGATGACTGCTCTGAAAAGTCGGGCACTCTCACTGCTGATGACCTTGACCACCATAATAAAAACAAGCACCTGATCCCTTGGAATAGGCCTGAGATCTACTACCTCCAGAGAAAGGAGATGTGGAAGGCTGGGACCTACCCCCAGCTGAACGGAAACTCTTATGCCCTAAAGACCGGGAACCCCGAACCATAACTCTGCTTCATGAGGAATCATGAAGACTCCCCTATCATGATGATATGTTTCAGGCCAAAGTCCTTTTGACAACCTCTTCCCTCTCCAGCACCTCAAGATATGTCTTCAGCATAAATGGGGTGACCTGGAGCTGGATATCTGGATGCAAAGCCTCTTCAAGATACCTTACCCTGGCCTCCTCATCTGAAAACAGGCCAGAGGCATATCGTAAAAGGTTCCTAAAATGGATTCTGAACTCTATCACACTAGAACTCCCCAGTCGAAGGGTAATAAGCTCCTAGAGACTGGACGCCTTCGCGTTCAAGGAAAGAGACTCGACTCTAAACTTGTCTCGGAACTCCTCCTATGAGATCCATGAATCCTCGTGATCCCTAAGGAATAAGAACCACCACTGCATCACTACTCCACGCATCATCGTCACAACCAAGGATACCTAATGCTCCTTTTGAACACAAATTGAACTGAAGCCTATCTCAACCTACTCCAACTAGTCTTCCCTGACTGCATCTGAAACAGAGCCCTCATACTTCTGCATACTCTGGCACTGAAACTCTTGGATTGTCCTCCTCCAAGTGTCGTCGTCGTCAACCTCTATCTCGCAACGATCTGCTAGCACAGCCTGCTGGATGCCTTCTATGTGATCCTAACGAGGATGTCAACCTAGAGCCATACCAGCAAAATAAAAAAAAATTAGAGTTCCTAAACCTAGAATATGAAAGACACATCATTAATTAATAAATTGTTTTTTTTCATTTTTAGTTACCCTATCCCAAGGTCTACCCATTAAAACACATGCACAAAGAAGAATGATGCATGATCCCTTCCTAGGTCTCTACCCTTGAAACTAGTATCACCTCGTTTATTAGCCATTGTAAACTTAAAGGTTTGTACATTAGATCATAGGGGGGAAAAATGTCTATGTCTCATCCGATCTCCAGTGTTTACATCACATGCTAAACTTGACTGACACTGTTTTCCCACCAACCCATGCAACTTCACCTATGACTAACTCCAAACTCCATCCTATCCCTCAACCAGGCCTCTAATACCACTCTGTCACGACCCCCTCCCCACAAGGTGTACCCCTCCTGGGCCGACAATGTGAGAAGAGAGATAATGACCCTTGTGTCCCGCCATTAGTAGGCCCTGGTTTGGTGAATAACACTGAGGTTATAGTCAACACACATATGGGAGGAATTACCCTATAAGAGAACACATGTGAAAGAGAGAGATTAGATAGACACCAAAAAACTCCAACTCATACTGAAATATAAATTAAAACCCAAGTTCACATATTTAATGTCATGAAAAACTACTACAAATAGAATGGGAAAATTTAAAGTACCCAAAATAAAGTAAAAAAAGCAGCTTCCTAAAGCCTGAACTACTCCTGCAACCCCAAGCTATTAGAAACCAGCTTGATCTCCAACCTGCTCCAAGTGACCTGAAAAACAATTTATATATACATAGGGTGAGTATAACAGTATAATCAGCAGGATCTTCCCTGGAGCCTCTCCTGCAAAAGTAAAGAAAGCATTTTAAAGTACAGTGAACAACACATGAAACTAAATTGACACATAAACAGGTATACTAAGTTCCCAGCCTCACTATGGATACTCTCACCATGTAATGCATAAAAGTGTATATAATATAATAAATAATATCAAGGGAATTCACTACTAAAAAAACCACCATTAGCGACCACCAATGGCGGTCGCTATAGGGCTCTAGCGGCCGCCCAGCGACCGCCATTGGTGGTCGCTTTAGCCTCGTCGCTAGAGGCTTATAGCGACCGCCAATGGCGGTCCCTATAGGAGGCCCGGATTTCGTCCTCCAGCGACCGCCAAGCGGTTGCTGCAGGCCTCCTGTCGGGCAACCTATAACGACCGCTTTTGGCGGTCGCTATAGTGAATTTTTTTTAAAAAAAAATGTCCACTGAAATAAATAAATAAATAAATAAATAAATAAATAAATATATATATATATTAAAAAAAATATCCACATATATACTATTAAATACAATATTTTAAATATATATATATAATATATTTTAAATGTTTTAATATATATAATATTAAATATATGTATAATATCGAATCATTGTGCTATAATAATTTTAAACCCCCGATTTAAGAAATGCTATCATTTCAGGTTTTTCGGAGCATGTTTGCTCCGAATTCGACCGCCGCACGCCGTTTTGGTGTTTTATGACTCCGGAAACGCGTTTCTGGCCGCCGCGGTCAAACGACACCTCCGATTGACGTGCCGTCCCTCCGACCATTTCAAAATTCACGCAACGGATGTTGTCATGCGGTTTCGTGGCATTCGGAGGTCGTTCAGGTGGTTTTGACCCCCCAACGCGCCATTTCAGCGCGCGCCGAGCTGCTGAAAACGACGCATTCGGTCGTGCCGCGCGCACCGCATGTCTGATGGACATGCCGCCTCCTCCTGCATCTCAGGAATAATATTCCTATCATTATCGTGCGGTTTCAGGTTTTTCGGAGCACGTTTGCTCCGAATTCGACCGCAACACGCCGTTTTGATGTTTTGTGACTCCGGAAATGCGTTTCCGGCCACCGCGGTCAAACGGAACCTCCGATTGATGTGCCGTCTGTCTGACCATTTCAAAATTCACGCAACGGATGTTGTCGTGCGGTTTCGTGGCATTCGGAGGTCGTTCGGGTGGTTTTGACCCCCCAACGCGCCATTTCAGCGCGCGCCGAGCTGCTGAAAACGACACATTCGGTCGTGCCGCGCGTATCGCACGTCCGATGGACGTGCCGCCTCCTCCTGCATCTCAGGAATAATATTCCTATCGTTCTCGTGCGGTTTCAGGTCATTCGGAGCACGTTTGCTCCGAATTCGACCGCCACACGCCATTTTGGTGTTTTATGACTCCGGAAACGCGTTTCCGGCCGCCACGGTCAAACGCCACCTCCGATTGACGTGCCTTCTATCCGACCATTTCACAATTCACGCAAAGGATGTTGTCGTGTGGTTTCGTGGCATTCAGAGGTCGTTCAGGTGGTTCTGACCCCCCAACGCGCCATTTCAGCGCGCGCTGAGCTGCTGAAAACGACGCATTCGGTTGTGCCGCGCGCACTGCACGTCCGATGGACGTTCCGCCTCCTCCTGCATCTCAAGAATAATATTCCTATCGTTCTCGTGCGGTTTCAGGTTTTTCGGAGCACGTTTGCTCTGAATTGGACCGCCGCACGCCGTTTTGGTGTTTTATGGCTACGGAAACGCGTTTCCGGCCGCCGCGGTCAAACGGCACCTCCGATTGACGTGCCTTCTGTCCAACCATTTCACAATTCACGCAACGGATGTTGTCGTGTGGTTTCGTGGCATTCAGAGGTTGTTCGGGTGGTTTTGACCCCCCAACGCGCCATTTCAGCGCGCGCCGAGCTGCTGAAAACGACACATTCGGTCGTGCCGCGCGCACCGCACATCCGATGGAAGTGCCACCTCCTCCTGCATCTCAGGAATAATATTCCTATCGTTATCGTGCGGTTTCAGGTCGTTCGGAGCACGTTTTCTCCGAATTCGACCACCGCACGCCGTTTTGGTGTTTTATGACTCCGGAAACATGTTTCTGGCCTACGCGGTCAAACGACACCTCCGATTGACGTGCCGTCTATCTGACCATTTCAAAATTCACGCAAAGGATGTTGTCGTGGGGTTTCGTACCATTCAGAGGTCGTTCGGGTGGTTTTGACCCCCCAACGCGCCATTTCAGCGCGCGCTGAGCTGCTGAAAACGACACATTCGGTCGTGCCGCGCGCACCGCACGTCCGATGGACATGCCACCTCCTCCTGCATCTCAGGAATAATATTCCTATCGTTCTCGTGTGGTTTCAGGTTTTTCAGATCATGTTTGCTCCGAATTCGACCGCCGCACGCCGTTTTGGTGTTTTATGCCTCCGGAAACGCGTTTCCGGCCGCCGCGGTCAAACGGCACCTCCGATTGACATGCCGTCTCTCCGACCATTTCAAAATTCACTCAACGGATGTTGTCGTGTGGTTTCGTGGCATTCGGAGGTCGTTCGGGTGGTTTTGACCCCCCAACGCGCCATTTCAGCGCGCGCTGAGCTGCTGAAAACGACGCATTCGGTCGTGCCGCGCGCACCGCACGTCCGATGGATGTGCCGCCTCCTCCTGCATCTCAGGAATAATATTTCTATCATTCTCGTGCGGTTTCAGGTTTTTCGGAGCACGTTTGCTCCGAATTCGACCGCCGCACGCCGTTTTGGTGTTTTATGACTCCAGAAACGCGTTTCCGGCCGCCGCGATCAAACGACACCTCCGATTGACGTGCCGTCTGTCCGACCATTTCACAATTCACACAACGGATGTTGTCATGCGTTTTCGTGGAATTCAGAGGTCATTCGGGTGGTTTTGACCCCCCAACGCGCCATTTCAGCGCGCGCCGAGCTGCTGAAAACGACGCATTCGGTCGTGCTGCGCGCACCGCACGTCCGATGGACGTGCCGCCTCCTCCTGAATCTCAGGAATAATATTCCTATCATTCTCGTGCGGTTTCAGGTCGTTCGGAGCACGTTTGCTCCGAATTCGACCGCCGCAAGCCGTTTTGGTGTTTTATGACTCTTGAAACGCGTTTCCGGCCGCCGTGGTCAAACGCCACCTCCGATTGACGTTCCGTCTGTCCGGCCATTTCAAAATTCATGCAACAGATGTTGTCGTGCGGTTTCGTGGCATTCAGAGGTCGTTCGAGTGGTTTTGACCCCCCAACGCGCCATTTCAGCGCGCGCTGAGCTGCTGAAAACGACACATTCGGTTGTGCCGCGCGCACCGCACGTCTAATGGACGTGCCGCCTCCTCCTGCATCTCAGGAATAATATTCCTATCGTTCTCGTGCGGTTTCAGGTTTTTCGGAGCACGTTTGCTCTGAATTGGACCGCCACACGCCGTTTTGGTGTTTTGTGGCTCCGGAAACGCATTTCCAGCCGCCGCGGTCAAACGACACCTCCGATTGACGTGCGGTTTGTTCGACCATTTCACAATTCACGCAACGGATGTTGTCGTGTGGTTTCGTGGCATTCAGAGGTCGTTCGGGTGGTTTTAACCCCCCAACGCGCCATTTCAGCGCGCGCCGAGCTGCTGAAAACGACGCATTCGGTCGTGCCGCGCGCACCGAATGTCCGATGGATGTGCCGCCTCCTCTTGCATCTCAGGAATAATATTTCTATCATTATCGTGCGGTTTCAGGTCGTTCGGAGCACGTTTGCTCCGAATTGGACCGCCGCACGCCGTTTTGGTGTTTTATGGCGCCGAAAACGCGTATCCGGCCGCCGCGGTCAAACGGCACCTCCGAATGACGTGTCGTCTGGCCGACCATTTTACAATTCACGCACTGGCTGTTTTTGTACGGTTTCGTGGAATTCGGAGGTCGTTCGGGTGGTTTTGACCACCCAACGCGCCATTTCAGCGCGTGCTGAGCTGCTGAAAACAACGCATTCGGTCGTTCCGCGCGCATTGCATGTCCGATGGACGTTCCGCCTCCTCCTGCATCTCAGGAATAATATTCCTATCGTTCTCGTGCGGTTTCAGGTTTTTCGGAGCACGTTTGCTCTGAATTGGACCGCCGCACGCCGTTTTGGTGTTGTATGGCTCCAGAAACGCGTTTCCGGTCGCCGCGGTCAAACGACACTCCGATTGATGTGCCGTCTGCCCTTCCATTTCACAATTCACGCAACGGATGTTGTCGTGCGGTTTTGTGGCATTCAGAGGTCGTTCGGGTGGTTTTGACCCCCCAACGCGCCATTTCAGCGCGCGCCGAGCTGCTGAAAACGACGCATTCGGTCGTGCCGCGCGCACCGCACGTCTGATGGATGTTCCGCCTCCTCCTGCATCTTAGGAATAATATTTCTATCGTTCTCGTGCGGTTTCAGGTCATTCGGAGCACGTTTTCTCCGAATTGGACCGCCGCACGCCGTTTTGGTGTTTTATGGCGCCAGAAACGCGTTTCCGGCCGCCGCGGTCAAACGGCACCTCCGAATGACGTGCTGTCTGGCCGACCATTTTACAATTCCCGCAACGGCTGTTGTCGTACGGTTTCGTGGCATTAGGACGTCGTTCGGGTGGTTTTGACCACCCAACGCGGCATTTCAGCGCGCGCCGCGCTGCTGAAAACGACACATTCGGTCGTGCCGCGCGCACCGCACGTCCGATGGACGTGCCGCCTTCTCCTGCATCTCAGGAATAATATTTCTATCGTTCTCGTGCGGTTTCAGGTCGTTCGGAGCACGTTTGCTCCGAATTGGACCGCCGCACGCCGTTTTGGTGTTTTATGGCGCCGGAAACGCGTTTCCGGCCGCTGCGGTCAAACGGCACCTCCGAATGACGTGCCGTCTGGCCGACCATTTCACAATTCACGCACCGGCTGTTGTCGTACGGTTTCGTAGCATTAGGAGGTCATTCGGGTGGTGCGGGGGTGCGGGGAGCTGTTCGGGGGTGCGGGGGGGGGGGGGGGGGTGTGTACGGGGGTGCGGGGGGCTGTACGGGGGTGCGGGGGGGCTGTACGGGGGTGCGGGGGGCTATACAGGGGTGCTGGGGGGGCTGTACGAGGGGGCGGGGGGGGGGGGGGGGTGTACAGGGGTGCGGGGGGCTGTACGGGGGTGCGAGGGGCTGTACGGGTGTGCGGGGGGGGGGGGGGGGGAGGGGGGGGCTGTTCGGGGGTGTGGGGGGCTGTACATGGGTGCCGGGGGGGCTGTACGGGGGTGCGGGGGGATGTACGGGGGTGCGGGGGGGGGGGGGGGGGGGCTGTACGGGGGTGTGGGGGGCTGTACGGGGGTGCATGGGGGCTGTCCGGGGGTGCGGGGGGGGGGGGGGGGGGGGCTGTACGGGGGTGCGGGGGGCTGTACGGCGGTGAGGGGGGGCTGTCCGGGGGTGCGGGGGGCTGTCCGGGGGTGCGGGGGGTTGTACGGGGGTGCCGGGGGGGGGGGGGGGGCTGTACGTGGGTGCGGGGGGGCTGTACGGGGGTGCGGGGGGGTTGTACGGGGGTGCGGGGGGCTGTACGGGGGTGCGGGGGGGGGGGGGGGGGGGTGCTGTCCGGGGGTGCGGGGGGCTGTACGGGGGTGCCAAGGGGGCTGTACGTGGGTGCGGGGGGCTGTACGGGGGTGCGGGGGGCTGTACGGGGCTGCGCGGGGGGGGGGGGGGGCTGTACGGGGGTGCGGGGGGGGGGGGGGGGGGGTTGTACGGGGGTGCAGTGGGGCTGTCTGGGGGTACGGGGGGCTGTACGGGGGTGCGGGGGGGGGGGGGGGGGGCTGTCCGGTGGTGCGGGGGGCTGTACGGGGGTGCCGAGGGGGCTGTGCGGGGGTGTGGGGGGCTGTACGGGGGTGCGGGGGGCTGTACGGGGGTGCGAGGGGCTGTACGGGGGTCCGGGGGGGGGGGGGCTGTACGGGGGGGCGGGGGGGGGGGGGGGGGTTGTACGGTTGTGCGGGGGGCTGTTCGGGGGTGCGGGGGTGCGGGGGGTTAGAGTTTTTAAATGCACGCCTTAGATAATATTAGCTATCATATAATAAACAAGAAAAGAAAGAAATTATAAGTACACAACCTTCTAATTTAAATTAAATGAATAAATACAGTACATCAATGTCAACCCCACCAGTAAAAACAAAAAACATATCTCGTGAATATATGATGTGTCACGCGTTGTCATCACTGCTACCTCCTTCTGGTGGGCCAGGGGCCTATAACAAATAAACATTATAAATATTTTAATAAAAAAAATAATTTAAATTAAATAAATAAATACAGTATATACCTGTGTCATATGATCCCCTGCACCATCAGCTCGACGCACATATTCCCGCAGTGCTCTAACCTGAGTTGTCAATTGCGCATTTGCCTCCTCGGAAGCGCGCAACTGTGCCTCAAAATCTGACATCTGCTGTGTCATATGAGCAACAGCAGGACCGACAACCGCAGTGCGTGACACTACAAAATGAGGAATCCCTGCTCCATAGGTCAAACTATAGCCATGCCCGTCCAGACCGATAATGCGATGAAAGATCTCATCCCGTCGCATGGGAAGCTGTCGCTGGTCCTCTGGCAGATGTTCTAACTCAACTTCAAATTGAGTGTGTGAAATATTTAAATATATATAAATATATATATGTTAATATATAGATTTATGTAATTATTGGTAAGTACAGACACTTACTATCAATGCTGCAACCTCTAGATCATTGCGATCACAAGTCCTCATCCACACCGACATTTTATCAGTTGCTGCACCTTGCTCTCGCAACTGTATATTAAAAGAATATAAACACAAAACCATATTAATTAATAAATTAAAAAATGAATAATATATACCTCATGTCGGATCTGAGACACGTGACGAGTCCCGAGCCTATGAGGTGGTCCCTGCAACGCTCGATTCTCAGAATGGCGTGTTGACACCTCCTACATTCAATTCATTCAAATTTCAAACAAATCACATATTCATGAAAATATATATACACCAAAATAATTAATATACAAACCGCAACACCCTCAGTAGACCAATATGCAACCAAGTCACGCCACTGAGCCGGGAGGACACCTCTCGTGACTTTTTCCAAAATGTCTAGGGCACCCACATTTGGTACCCAGTGGTCCCTCTTCACTTTGCCTTTATAATCTTTCCACATATTACGGCATTTGATCATACACACGGGCCGAAACTCTTCAGGGCATACTTTCAAATTTTTCTATAAAGAAAATAATCAAACATATTAGTATTCTTTATACATAGAAAATAAAGTAAAATGATTTTCTTACCTGAACCTCCCTCCATAGACGATCTAATGTGTCCTGAGGGATAGAAGCCCATTCACGCGTGGTCAATGGAAATCGACGTGGGTCACGTATGATATGACCTAGCTGACGAATAAATGTCGGGGCATTCGGTCCCACAGGATGAAAAACCTCATCAAATGAAACATCTATCATCGTGTCGGTATTCCATGATAATATGCCACGACCAGGGCCTCTCCTGCGAGAGGAAGAAGCAGCCGAGTCTGATACTGTTGAAAACAATTTTATATATAAATTGACAAATGTTATATGTATATATATATATATGTATGTCAATTACATAAAAAATATAGACAATGACATTCAAACATACCTCGACCCTGAGACGTAGATGCCTCAGATGGATGATGTGGATCTTCTGCCTCTTCCCCTGACATGTCTGTAGTCATAGAAAACATCATTAATGAGTCCAAAGTGTTTAAAAGATAAATTGGATTGTTCTTAAAAAAAAACTTGTACAACTGTTAATCAAACAAAAAATGGATTGAATAATTAGTTATGAATGAATTTTAAAAAATCAAAAAGTTAACAAAACAGATATACAAATTATGTACAAAACCAGTCAATGCATAGCCAAATTTCAGATAGAACTAATAAAAATTCAAGCAGCACATGAATCAGATGAAGAATACCTCAAAGGGATGATACACCGACCATAACATAAATAAATCAAGAGTAAAAACAACCTAAATATTTATGATTGAATTAACTTACAAAAGTGAGGATTAAAACTTATAAAGATTTATAAAATGATTAGATAATTTATGATATCCTAGGACATTCTACTGAATAGCAGGAAAACAATTATACCTTTCATTAAGCATGCAAATCGACCGTTTCTCCTTCAATAGCCGCTCTGACCTAATAAACATCTTCTTCACATTGAACTACGGTATGTTGATCAAGTTGTTGGTAAACAAACGGAACAGTCTCGGGTTCATCTTCTTCAAATAAAAACACTCCTCACCGAGACATTTTGACAACAACTTGCCAACTTGGATCCGAAGGCAAAGTAACGAAGAATACTTGTTCTGCTTGTGATGTCAAAATGAAAGGTTCATTCTCAACTTGTTCATTATTTCTATATAACATATAGTTAAAATTCACCAATGAAAACTGATATTGATCGACTTTACATCCACGCACTGGATCAACCCAATTACACTTTAACAATATGTACTTCAAACCGTGTGTGTATACAACTTCAATGATGTCTATCAATTGACCATAGTAATAACTAGAATCAACAAAGGGACAACCGATGCCACTGTTTTGTGTTTCTGGTTTGTCGTCAACATCTTTAATGCGAAATCGAAAACCATTAGCATCAATAGATTTATAACGATGAGCCGTTATAGATGGACCCTCAGCCAGTTGGATAAATACTTCAGGTAGCGTGGGGTCCCCTAACTCCCTCAGCTTAAGAACCTACATAATTTATAAAAATCAATACTGATATATGCAGAAAGAATTAGTATAATACTTCACTCATAATGAAAATCAATTTATACATACATAATCCTTGAACCAATCACGAAATGACGCATAATGAGATTATTGAATTTGCAACTCAGTCGCACGATGCATATCTTCTTTTATCTCATTAATGTGTTTGCTGCAAATGATAACGCGATGTTTAAAATATCATCTTATGCAAACAAAACATGTAAAAGTTATACAAGCACATTGATAAGATACTTACTGCATTAATGGTGCAACTGATGGAGTATTGAACAAGATATATCGATGTGCTTGTATCCACTCGATGTTGTCCATATCAAATGTGGTTCCTTCTCCAACTGGACCATCATGAATCCGAGAGGGCTTATCTAATTTTGTTTCAACATCCATAAGATATTCTGCACAAAAGGTAGTACACTCATCCATCAAATAACCATTGGCTATTGATGCCTTTGGACGAGCTCTGTTGCGTACAAATCTTTTCAATGTACTCAAATACCGTTCAATAGGATACATCCACCTGAATTGCACTAGACCAGCAGCCATTACTTCATCAGTTAGGTGCACTGTCAAGTGGACCATAACATCGAAAAATGAGGGGGGGGGGAAACGTTTCTCAAAGTGACAAAGCGTAAGTAAAATTCGGTCCTGCAAACTTTTTAAATCACTCATTCGTTGATTTCTTAAACAAAGCTATCTAAAAAAATTACTCATCTCAATCAAGGGCTGAACAACATTGGGGGATAAACAATCATAAATTGCGATTGGAATCAACTACTGAAGTAATATGTGATTGTCATGACTTTTCAACCCTTGCAATGTCTTGCTCGTCAGATTCACACACTTTGAAATATTAGAAGAATAACCATCAGGCACCTTGACCATCTTCAAAATGGAAAGAAATGTCTCTTTCTCCTCTGTAGTCATCATATACTGTGCAGCAGGCATATATGCCTTGTTTCCCTCAGCTAACTGTAAATGCAACTGTTTCCTTAAACCCATTTCTTCCAAATCACGGTGTGCATTAACATGGTCCTTTGATTTTCCACTGACACCTAAAATGGTCCACAATATGTTATCACAAACATTTTTTTCAATGTGCATGATATCCAAATTATGCCTCAACATGTTAGTTTTCCAATACGGAAGACTATAAAAAATACTTTTCTTTTTCCAATTGTGACTGCACTGCCTACCCGTAGCACGAATATTACATACTGGAGGAGCCACCAAATCCTGAATTTCATATACCGTGCAGATGTTTTCTTCCTCAATCTGCGATAACATTTCGACTCCTGTCATGATCTTTGGTGCTGGGCTGAACTCTCTAGAACCATCAAATGCCACTCTATCCTTTCTGAATCTGTGCTGAGGAGGGAGAAAACGCCTGTGACCCATGTATGCCCATTTTTTGGAATGTTTAAGCCATACAGAGTTTTTACTTTTATTGCAACAAGGGCAAGAAAATTCCCCTTTCGTACTCCAGCCTGATAAATTTTCATAAGCTGGGAAGTCATTGATTGTCCACAATAAAGCAGCATGCAGTTTGAACATTTCATTCGTTTCGCAGTCATAAGTCATTACACCATCGCCCCAAAATTCATTCAACTCATCAATCAATGGCCGAAGGTAAACAACAATCTTATCCCCCGGACTTTTAGGTCCATCAATAAGAGTGGAAAGTAATATAAATTGTTGCTTCATACAAAGCCACAGAGGAAGATTATATGGAACCAACACCATGGGCCATGTGCTGTGAGTTGCACCAACGATAGACTTGAATGGATTGAAACCATCTGCTGTCAATCCCAATCGGACATTACGAACATCTTTAGCAAAGTCGGGATGTCTCTTATCAAAATCCTTCCATGCATGAGAGTCTGCCTGGTGGGTTAACATATCACTTTCATGAACTCTTTCTGCATGCCATCTCATTAAATTAGAAACTTTAGATGACATAAAAAATCTTTTCAACCTCAGTTTAAGGGGAAAGTAATGCATTTTCTTTATGGCAATCAGTTTCCCTTGTATCGCAATCTGACTTTGATGAGTATTATTTCCCCTGTTCTCTTTCCACCTGGAAGCACCACAAACCGTACAAATATCCAAATGGGAAGTTTCTTTTCTAAACAACATACAGTTGTTTGCACATGCATCTATGGTCTCATATGTAAAACCTAAGTTCTCTGTCAACTTATGAGCATAGTAATACGACTCAGGAATCTTAGCATTGACAGGAAAAACTTTTTTCAATAAAACCAAAAGCATGTCGAATGATGTGTCTGACCAATTATTCAATGTCTTCAAATGCAACAACTCCATGATAAACGATAGTTTATTGTAAGAAGTACATCCATGATATAATTCTATTTTCGCATCATCAAGTGCTTCATAAAACCTCCTCGAATCACGATCTGCACCAGAGCGAAGATTTATCTCACCGGTCTCAAGATTCTGGATGTCAATGCCTTCAGGATCAAACCCACGTACCATTTTAGTAAGCATTTCATGCATTGGATCAGTCATCCTTGCATCAACATCCATCTGAGCTGCATCTGTATTTTGACAACGAACATATTCTTCTCCATGACGAGTCCAATTCTTATAATTTTTTAGAAATCCATTAAAGAAAAGGTGCTCCCTCACAGTATCTCGTGTGAATTGATATCTGTTAGCACATTTTCTATATGGAAAACCAATATAGTCACTTTCAAATCCTCTCGTGAAGTCAATAAACTGCATAATGCCATTGAAATATTCTCTAGACGTTCGATTTGGAAGATCAATCCAACTCTTATCCATAATTATATCTGTATAACAAACATTTACACAATACTTATTACATTTACATTTTTCAAATCAACTATATTTAAAATAAATATTAATCATTTATTTATGAACCATTGATAAAATAATAATGTAACTAAAAGCCCATGTTACCTGATTGAGCTACAAACCTGAAAGGGAGGGGAGCCGAAGGCGGTGCAGCGAGAGAGAGGAGGCAGCGAAGGGGAGCCGGAGCCAAAGGTGGTGCAATAAGGGAGGGGACGGGCGGCGGCGGCAGGGAGCTGGAGGAGAGGAGGCGGTGAGGGGACGGGGGACGGGCAGCGAGGGGGGGGGGGGGCTGTCCGGGGTCGGGGGGGGGGGGGGGGGTCCGGGGTGCGGGGGGGGGGGGGGGGGGCTGTCTGGGGTGCCGGAGCCATCCGGGGTGGGGGGGGGAGGGCTGAGGGGGTGGAGGGAGGAGGGCGTGCGGCGGGGGAGGCCAGGCGGCGGGGGAGGCCGAGCGGCGGGGGAGGCCGGGAGGCAGGGGGGGGAGGGCGGCGTCAGGGGGGGGAGGCCGGGAGGTAGGGGGGGAGGGCGGCGTCGGGGGGGTTGGGGGGCGACGAGGGGGGGGGGGGGGCGGCGGGGGAGGCAGGGAGGCGGGGGGGGGGGGGGGGGGGCGTCGGGGGGGGGGGGGGGGGGGGCGGCGACGGGGGAGGGGGGGGGGGAAGGCTCGGGTTTTTTTATCAAGGCCAGCGACCGCCATTGGCGGTCGCTATTAGATATCTATAGCGACCGCCAATGGCGGTCACTTGATTCTGGGGGGCTTCAATGCCCCCTTTTCTCACTACTACTTCCCCACTGGTTTTTTGCTTTGCCCCAATGTCGCACGTCCTAAGCATCTCTCTCCAAAAAGGCTTTCTTATAGACACATGGGTGAAGCACCGCAACATGCACCTCGTGAAACAAAACCACCACGTCCACACAGGTAAAGTAACCAAGTAGTTTTTGGGAGCCACCACAGCTCACATAACGTGTATCATACGTCGAGTATTAAACCTCAATCCATTATAGTCCATACACTGAGTAAGGATCCTCAAGACATCATAGCCTATACATGTTACACCAATAATATTCCATAAGAAACTATATCCAGAATATATGTGTGTGAATAAACAAAATCCATTACAGCCCTCTACACACATATATGAGGAAAACTAACTGATGTGCCTAACAACACAAGTAACTACCAAGAGAAGAGAGTGAGGCCAAAGGGGGTAGTCAGCCATCCATCCTCCCACTAGAATGTTGGGGAAAACACCCCCCCAGGTCTCAAAATCACTAGGGTGTTAGTTTCCCTAACTAACAGGATGGAGTAGCATATAAAAACACAAAAATTGTAGAATATATAATATCTCACAACCACACTATGGGCATAATCTATTCTTGGACTCAACTGCAGCAAACGTCTCTCAGACTCCCATCTGCCACTTCTAAGACTAGGTATCCAATAAGCACACAACCATTTATAGAGATTTGTTACATTACTTCATTCCATTTTTGTCAATTCCACTTCATATTAATTAATTCTTTAAACATTAATTAACCATTAATAATTACACATTAAATTTCATTAGCATCACACCCAAAGTCCACTGTCCCTTTAAAATTGTAACCTCAATATTTCATTCCAGCAAGCTCCAACCCCATGGGTTAACATCATTTATTCAAGTATTTATTTTCAGCATTACTTTCCCATATTCCTAGGCATTCTATAATAGAATTCTATGCTACTAAACCTAAGGGGTCTCAAAAATGTGAGTAGATAACTACCTGTTGAGTCTTTTCCACCTACAACAAAAGTATAGAACCATCCTCCCTTGAGAAGATAGACACGGAAAGCACATGGCATACCCCATGCATCTTCAACCCTTTCGGAAGAAGGGTAAGAAATACCAGCTACCTTGATCAGTGGGGAATCTAAAGCAGATAAACAACTAATAAGGATCAGCCAGAAACCAAACATTCACATCCAACCTGTTCCATCATCCACAATGTCCTCCCTGACACCCATATGCATAAACCAATGCATCTCGCCACTTTAGGCATAAACTGATGCCATAAACAATAGGCCTCCCTACCCCCACATATCACAATATCCATCCAGGATCACATCACAACACAAGCATTAGGAAAAACAAACATCTTATCAATTGGGATTTTGACCCTAAAAAAAGCAAGAGGGTAACTCAAAACCCTACAAGTATTATATTTTATCAAACAACCAGTTCTTTAATCCTTCTTGGATTAACTGATTTATTATTCGTAGTTTCCAAATTTGGAAAACCTAATCGGTAAGCTATCACAAATAATTAAATATGATTACTGCACCAATTTGATTAACATCAAATTAAAACAAGAAGAACTATATTCATTTACATGCCTCTTTATCTTTAGCCAAACAATTATCAATTAATTCTAGCTTTATGTTCTTTACCAATTTCCATCAAGAACGAAAGGCTAAACAAAGAAAGCATAGATATCACATTATCTAGAAAAACAAGATGCAATAACATACGATCGATATCAATTTATTTATCTAGTTCAAATATTTATTATGTTAATTCTATTGTGATCCAGTGGGATAAAACATGCTAACTATACAGATGTATGTAAACTAAAATAGAAGAAATGAATCCCCTACCTCAAATAGTTCTTTATGCTCTTTATACGAGAACGATCCACACAACAGGTTACAATCTCCTCCCTAGTGACAACTGTATCCACCTGAGGATGCAGAGACACCACCACATCGGCCAACACCCAAGAAAATCCCATTAGGAATATGGAGATAGAATTACATAAAAGGGAGAGGGAAAACAGAAGGAGATGAACCCAAAAGAATAATGATAAAACATACCTTATATCGAAGATTGATCGATACTGCTTGGTTGTATCAAAACAGAGCGGATCCAATCTAAGGAGGAAAGTTTGATTATGCAACTCCTACAGGATGGAATGGGATGTTCACATGTCTCACACCCGATAACAAGGAGGAAGAACTAAGGAGGAAGATATCTCTCCCCTTTAGAAGATTTAATGGTGTAGTGATTTAAGATACGTTGGGTTTTCCATTAGAATTGGATCACATTAAACAACACGGTTTGACCAAGTAAAAACATCCCAATCCTTAAGATAAATTAATATAGGAGTTATAGCCTTTGAATCAGCCTTAGATTCCTTATAATAAGGCTTCAAATGCATTTTACGTCAAAGGAAATGTTAAAGGGGTGAACTGTAGGAATCTGGAAACACTGTTCACGAACTCGAAATTTGACCAAGGAAAAAAACTGTTCATGAACATCACAGTTGAAACCTCACTGTTGGAACCTCACCGTTCTGGAAACACTATTCCTAAACCACACTGATGGAACCTCGCTGTTGGAAACTCATAGTTATGGAAACACTGTTCATGAACTCAAAATTTGGCAAAGGAAAGAGGTCACCATTGGAACCTCACCATTCTAGAAACACTATTCATGAACATGAAATTTGGAAAATGAAAGAGGTCACTGTTGGAAACTCACCGTTTTGAAAACACTATTCATGATATTGAAATTTGGCAAAGGAAGGAGGTCACCGTTGGAACCTCACCATTCTAGAAACACTGTTCATAAACTTGAAATTTGGAAAAGGAAGTAGGTCACCATTGGAACATCACCATTTTGGAAACACTGTTCATGAACTTGAAATTTGGAAAAGGTAAGAGGTCATTATTGGAACCTCACTGTTCTGGAAACACTATTCATGAACTTGAAATTTGTAAAAGGAAAGAGGTCATCATTGGAACCTCACCGTTCTGGAAACACTGTTCATGAACTTGACATTTGGAAAAGGAAGGAGGTCACCCTTGGAACCTCACCATTCTAGAAACACTGTTCATGAACTTGAAATTTGGAAAAGGAAAGGGGTCACCATTAGAAAATCACTGTTGGAACCTCACCATTGCACTGTTCACATAAGGTCACTGATGACACTGTTCATGTAAGGTTACCGATGCACTGTTCACCTAAGGCGACTAATGAAACTGTTCACAAAAGGTAACTGTTTCACTGTTCACCTAAGGTTACCGATGACACTGTTCACATAGATCTCACCAATGGAACTATTCACATCGGTCTCACTGATGGAACTGTTCACAACGGTCTCACAGATGGATCTGTTCACACTGGTCTCACTGATGGAACTGTTCACACCAGTCACACCCATGGAACGATTCACATCAGTCTCACCAATGGAACTGTTCACATCAGTCTCACTAATGGAGCTGTTCACATCGGTCTCACCGGTGGAGTTGTTCACATCGGTCTCACCGATGGAGCTGTTCACATCAATCTCACCGATGGAGCTGTTCACATCGGTCTCACTGATGGAAATGTTCACATCGGTCTCACCGATTTAACTATTCATAGAATTAGAAATTTGGAAAAGTGTTGGGGATATGACACTCTGACCTCCCATAACACCTCAAACACCAGATTTTCTCAAAGGAATGGACCAGAAAGGTCCCGACCATTACACTACTCCACCCTGTCAGTTAGGGAAACTGAAACCTTGGGGCTTCTAAGCCCTAGGGGTGTTTTCCCCAACATTCTAGTGGGAGGATGGATGAATGAATACCCCCTTTGGACCCACTCTCTTCTCTTGGTAGTTACTTGTGCTGGTAGGCACAACAGTTAGTTTTCCCCATATATGTGTGTAGAGGGATGTAATGGCTAGTGTTTATTCACACACATATATTCTGGATATTGTTTCTTTATAGACTACTATAGGTGTAATGTGTATAGGCTATGATGGCTTGATGATCCTTACTCGGTGTAAGAGCTATAATGGATTGAGGGTTAATGCCCGACGTATGATACACGTTATGCGAGTTGTTGTGGCTCTCAGAAACTACCTGGTTACTTTTTTTGTATGAACATGGTGGTTTTGTTGCAGGAGGTGCATGTTTTGGTGCATCTCTCAGGTGTCTGCGGGCATGCCTTTTAGAGAGAGAAGCTTAGGATGCGTGACGTTGTGGAAAAGCGGTAAACCAGTGGGGAAGTAGTAGCGGGGTAACCTTGATATTCTTTATTATATTATATAATCTTGTATGCGTTACTTGGTGAGAGTAGCTATAGTGAGGCTAGGAACTTAGTATACCTATTTAGGTGATGAGTTAGTTTCCCTTGTTGTTCATTATGCTTTAGCATGCTTTCTTAAATTTTGCATGAGAGGCTTCGGGGAGGATCCTACTGAGTATACTGTTATACTCACCCTAAGTATATATTTTTTTTTCAGTTCACATGTAGCTGGTTGGAGATCAAGCTATTTTCTACTAGCTTGGGGTTGCAGGAGCTATTCGGGATTGTGGTTACTGCTATTTTTACTTTCTTTTGGGTATTTGTAATTTTTTCTATTTCAGTTGTAGTAGGTTGCATGACATTACATATTTGTATTTGGGATTTATTTTATGTTTCAGTATGAGTTGGAATTGGTTGGTGTCAATCTTATCTCTCTCTTCCGCGTGTGTTCTCTTAGAGGGTAATGCCTCCCATCAGTGTGTTTACTATACCCTAGGTGCTAGTCACCAACCCGGGGCCTACTGAAGGCGGGACTCAGGGGTCATTATCTCTCTTCTCACATTGTCGGCCCAGGAGGGGTGCACTTTTTTGGGAGGGGGTTGTGATATAGTGGTATCAGAGGTCTGGTTGAGGGATATGATGGAGTTTGGAGTTAGGCACAGGTGAGGTTGCATGGATTGGTAGGGAAATAGTGTCTGTGGAGTTTATCAAGTGAAGTAAACACGGGAGACCGACTGAGACATAGTCATTTAGGGACCCCTATGATCTGATGTACGAACCTTTAAGTTTATAATGGCTATTAAATGAGGTGATACTAGTTGCATGGTAGGGACCTAGGAAAGGATCATGCATCATTATTCTTTGTGCATGTGTTTGAATGGGTAGACCTTGGGATAGGGTAACCAAAAATGAAAAAAACAATTAATTAATTAATGACGAGTCTTCCATATTTCAGGTTTAGGAGCTTTAATTGTTTTTTATTTTTTCGGTATGGCTTCAGGTCGATGTCCTTGTCAGGATCACATAAAATATGTCCAGCAGGTTGTGCCAGCAGATCGCCACCGGGTAAAGGTTGACGATGACGACACTTGGAGGAGGAAACTCCGAGAGTTTTAGCGCCAGAGTCTGCATAAGTACGATGGTTCTGTTTTAGATGCAGTCACCAATGACTGGATGGAGGAGGTTGAGATGGGATTCAGTTCAATCCATGCTCAGAAGGAGCACTGGGTGTCCTTGGTTGTGACGATGCTGCGTGGAGGAGCGAGGAAATGGTGGTTCTTGTTCCTCAGGGATCGTGAGGAGTCTTCGATCTCAAGGGAGGAGTTCCAAGACAAGTTTTGATTCGAGTTTATTTCCTCGACCATGAAGGCGTCCAGTCGGCAGGAGCTTTTTACCCTTCGATAGGGGATCTTCAGTGTGCGAGAGTTTGGAATCCATTTCAGGAACCTTTTGCGATATCGTTCAGACCTATTGCCATACGAGGAGACCAGGTTGAGGTATTTTGAGAGGGCTTTGCATCTAGAAATGTAGTTCCAGGTCACCCCATTTATGCTGAATACATATCTTGAGGTGTTGGAGAGGGAAGAGGTTATCGAGAGAACATTGGACAAAACTGGATCATCACGATAGGGGAGTCATCCTAATTCATCACAAAGCAGAGCTGTGGTTCGGGGTTCTTGGTTTTTTGGGAAGAAGAGTCTCCGTTCGGCCGGGGGTAGGTCCCATCCTTTAGCATCCCAATTCTCTGGGGGCAGCAACTCTCAGGCCTATGCCAAGGGATCAGTCGCTTGTTTTTCTTGTGGTGGTTGAGGTCATTAGAAGCGAGAGTGCCCGACCTTTCAAAGTAGTCATTGTGCACTAGGTGTTCCGATCCTGGTTCCTCCGTTGAGGTAGTTCTAGCAGAGGTAGCAGCAGCAGGTTGCACTAGCTTTAGATCAGCATAGGGTAGATGGGGTAGGCAAAGGACAACCACGTAATGCTCCCCGTCCTCAGATAGTAGAGTGCAGCCATAGTGGTGGTCATCATCAGGGTTAGAGAGGTCATGGAGTAGGTCATGGTTAGCTTAATTCTTTAGTGTTTCCAGCTCTAGGAAAGCCAGACGTCGTTCAAGGTACCCTTTTCTTGTTTTATACCTTGGTGTATACCTTGTTTGATTCAGGAGTGACACACTCCTTCATATCCCCTACCCTTGTCCATGCTTTGGGACTTGAGGTAGAGAGGCTTCTAGTGCCCTTGACACTGACTACATCAATTGGAGGCCGAGCTAACCTGTTTAAAGTATGTAGAGACTATGAGATAGTGTTGGGGTAGCACCGATCTTGAGGAGATTACATATGTTTACTAATACAACCATATGATGTCAACCTCAACATGAATTGGTTGTATTCGATGCAGGCTATCGTGGATTGCTTTAAGAATAAGGTTGTTTTCTTTGATGCGGATGAAGAGTTATTGGTGTTTGTTGGAGAGAGAGATCCTCAGATGGGTCATAGGAATGTTCTGTCCTTATCATCCATGATGTCCGAGATGATGTTGAGTTCATCAGAGGTTCAGTAGTTGGCATTTCCTAGGGTCGTAGAAGAGTACCCTAGTGTCTTTTCAGAAGAGGTTGTAGCATTACCCCCTTGACGAGAGATCAAATTTGGGATCGAGATTCAACTAGGAACGTCTCCTACCTCTATGTCTCCATATAGGATGGCCCCTTATTAGTTACAAGATCCACATATACATATTTTTGGTCTGTTACAGTGTAGTTTTGTTCGGCTGAGTGTGTCACCGTGGGGTGCACCAGTTTTGTTCGTGAAGAAGGCTGACTGTAGTTTTGGTTGTGTGTCGATTATTGTCGCTTGAAAAAAGTGACAATAAAGAATCGCTATACTATTCCACAGATTGATGATTTATTTGATCTACTAAAGGGTGCAAGTCGGTTCTCAAAGATCGACTTTTGGTCAAGATATCATCAGATGCATGTGAAGCATGAGGATATCCCGAAGACTGATTTCCGTTTTCGTTATGGGCAGTGAAGGATTGGACGTGGGAGTAATCTTTATCCTCAGTTTTTTGGGCCTTTCAAGGTGTTAGATCATGTTATAGATTTGGTGTATTAAGTAGCACTTCCTCCATAGATGATTCAGATGCATGATGTTTTCCATGTATCACAGCTCCATCATTATCTTCATGATGACTCTCACATCATCGATTGGGGAGAGATCGATGTTGATGATGATACGACCTTTGAGGAGAAACCTATGGAGATCCAAGATCACAAAGAGAAGGTGTTGTGTGGGAATTATATCGCCTTGGTTCATTTCTTGTGGTGATACGGTGGCATGGAGGAGAGTACCTAGGAATATGAGTCATAGATACGTGCTTAGCATCAAGAGTGGTTTGATGTTTAACTCTTTTCATGTAACAATATCCCCTTTATGGTTATAAAACTTTTGTGATTATGAGATGACATTCTTTGGTTCTTCTTGTGGCTTGATCTCTTTTGAGAGGTATCTCAATGGGTGGTTGTTCAGACCTCTTTTTTTGTTTCCTTTAGGTTGGTTTGGAATTCTCAAGGATGAGAATGTTTTGAGAGGTATTTGATGTAATGGCTCGGACATCTCAGGTCTATTCCTATACTGAAATATGGTGTTTGAGGTGTTATGGGAGGTTAAGGTGTCATATCCCCAACACTTTTCCAAATTTCTAATTCTGTGAACTGTTCCAATGATTACCTTTTTCCTTTGAAAAATTTTGAATTCATGAATAGTGTTTCCAGAATAGTGAGGTTCCAACAGTGACCTTTTTCCTTTGTCAAATTTTGTGTTCATGAACAATTTTTCCAAAATGGTGAGGTTCCAATAGTGACCTATTTCCTTTGCCAAATTTTGAGTTCATGAGTAGTGTTTCCAGAACTGTAAGGTTCCAACAATGACCTTTTTCCTTTTCCAAATTTTGAATTCATGAACAGTGTTTCCAGAATGGTGAGGTTCCAACGGTGACCTTTTTCTTTTCCCAAATTTTTATTTCATGAACAGTGTTTCCAGAATGGTGAAGTTCCAATAGTGACCTTTTACCTTTTCCAAATTTTGAGTTCATGAACAGTGTTTCCAGAACGATGAGGTTCAAATGGTGACCTTTTTCTTTTGCCAAATTTTGAGTTCATGAATAGTGTTTATAGAATGATGAGGTTCCAGCGGTGACCTTTTTCCTTTGCCAAATTTTGAGTTCATGAATAGTGTTTCCAGAATGGTGAGGTTCAAACAGTGAGGTTCATGAACAATGTTTTTCCTTTGCCAAATTTTGAGTTCATGAACAGTGTTTCTAGCTTCCTACACTTTCAACCCTTTAACATTTCCTTTGATGAAAAATGCTTTTAAAGCCTTGTTTTAAGGACTCTAAGGCCGATTCAAATGTCATAACTCCAATATTAATTTATCCTACAGATCAGGATGTTTTTTTACATGGTAAAACCGTGTGGTCTAATATGATCCGCTTTTAATGGAAAATCCAGTGTATCTTAAACCATTGCTCTATTAAATCTTCTAAAAGAATGATATATCTTCCTCCCTTGTTCTACCTTCTTGTTCCCTGATTTGAGATGCTCGATCCTTTCCTTCTTCCCTTAGGAGCGGTGTGATCAAACCTTAATCCTTGGATTGGTTCCCCTCTGTTTTTGGTGCAACCAAGAAGTATCGATCGATCTTCGATATAAGGTATGTTCTATCGTCATTCTTCTGGGTTCATCTCTTTCTATTTCCCCTCACCCTTTTATGGAATGCAATCTCCTTCTTCCTAATGGAATTTTCTTAGGTGTTGATTAGTGTAGTGGTGTCTCTACATCCTCAGGTTGATACAGTTGTCACGGGGGGAGGATATCATAACTCATTGTGTGGCTCGTCAAAAACTATTTGAGGTAAGGGATTTGTTGCTTCTCTTTTCTTTTACATGAAAATGTATAGCTAGCATGTTTTATCCCACTAGATCACAATGACATTTGACATAATAAACATTTTAACCGAATAAATAAATTGATGTCTATCATATATTATTTCCTCTTGTTTTGATAGAAAGTGTTATTTCTATGCTTACTTTGTTTAGCCTTTAGTTCTTGATGGAAATTGGTAAAGAACATAATGTCAGAATTAATTGATAATTGTTTCGCTATTAATAAAGAGGCATGTAAATGAATCTAGTTCTTCTTGTTTTAATTTGATGTTAATAAAATTAGTGCAGTAAGAAAGTTTAATTATTTGTGATAGCTTATTGGTTAGGTTTCTCGAATTTGGAACCTACGAATATTTAATTGGTTAATCTAAGGTGGATTAAAGAACCGATTGTTTGATAAAAGATAATTCCTTATAGGGTAATGAGTTACCCTCTTTCTTGTTTAAGGGCCAAGAGCCCAATTGATATGATGTTTGTTTTCATGCTTCTTGTGTTTTGATGTGAGCCTGAATGGCTGTTGTGATATGTGGGGGCATGGAGGCCTTCTGGTTGTGGTAGCAGTTGACACCTAGAGTGGCGAGATGCATCGGTTTATGAATGTGGGTGTCGGGAAGGACATCAAGGATAATGAAATTTGTTGGATGATAATGTTTGGATTCTTGATTTTCTTATTGTTTGTTTATCTGCTTTACTTTCCCCACTCCTCAAGTTAGCTGGTTTTTCTTACCCTTCTCCGCAAGGGGAGAAGACACGTGGGGTATGCCATGTGTGTTCCGTGTTTATCATCTCAATGGAGGATGGGTATTTGCTCTTGCTATAGGCATAAAAGACTCGACGAGTATTTCATCTACTCACAGGGTTGATCCCCTTGTGTTTAGTAGTATAGAATGTTTTTCTAGAATGCCTAGGATTATGGGAATGTAATGTTGTAAATAAATAATTGAATAAATGATGTTAACCCATGGGGTTGGAGCTTGTTGGGATGCAATGCTGAGGTTACAATTTAAAGGGATAGTGGACTTTAGGTGTGATCCTAATGAAATTTAATGTGGAATTATTGATGGTTAATTAATGTTTAAATAATTAATTAATATAAAGTGAAACTGAAAAAAAGGAATGAAGTAATGTAATAAATATCTATAAATGGTTGTGTGCATATAAGATACCTAGTCTTTGAAGTGGAAGCTGGGAGTCTAAGTGACGTTATCTATAGTTGAGTCCAAGACTAGGTTATGCCCATAGTGTGGTTGTGAGATATATTATATTCTGTACTTATTATGTTTCTATTGGCTACTTCACCCTGTCAGTTAGGGCAACTGACACCCCGGGGATTCTGAGCCCTGGGGGGTATTTTCCCTAACATTATGGTTCGAGGATGGATGGTTGAATACCCCATTTATCCCCACTCTCTTATCTTTGTAGTCACTTGTTATGGTAGGCACAATGGTTAGTTTTCCCCATATATGTGTGTAGAGGGCTGTAATGGCTTGTGGATATTCACACACATATATTCTGTATATAGTTTCTTATGTCTTACTATAGGTGTAATGTGTATAGGCTATTATGGCTTGAGGATCCTTACTCAGTGTATGGGATATAATGTCTTGAGGTTTAATAACCGGTGTATGATACATGTTATTTGAGCCGTGGTGGCTCCCATAAACTTCCTGGTCACTTTGCTTGTGGGGACGTGGTGGTTTTTTTGCACGAGGTGCATGTTGTGGTGCTTCACCCAGGTGTCTGCGGGCAAGCCATTTTGGATAGATATGCTTAGGACGTGCGAAGTTGGGGAAAAGCGGAAAACTAGTGGGGAAGTAGTAGAGAGGTACCCTTGATATTATTTATTATATTATGTACTCTTGTATGCGTTACTTGGTGAGAGTATCCATGGTGAGGCTGGGAACTTAGTATACCTGTTTAGGTGATGAGTTAGTTTCACTTGTTGTTCATTGTGCTTTAGCATGCTTTCTTTACTTTTACATGATAGGATTTGGGGAGGATCCTACTGAGTATAATGTTATACTCACCTTATGTATATAAACTATTTTTCTAGTCACTTAGAGTAGGTTGGAGATCAAGCTGGTTTCTACTAGCTTGGGGTTGCAAGAGATATTTGGGCTTGTGGTTGCTGTTGTTTTTACTTTCTTTTTGGTATTTGCAGTTTTTTCCTTTCAGTTGTAGTTGGTTGCATGACATTACATATTTGTACTTGGGATTTCTTTTATATTTCAGTCTGAGTTGGAGTTGATTGGTGTGTATCTTATCTCTCTCTTCTACATGTGTTCTCTTAGAGTGTAATGCCTTTCATCTATGTGTTTACTATATGCTCAGTGCTAGTCTCCAACCCAGGGCCTACTGGAGGCAGGACTCAGGGTTAATTATCTCCCTTCTCAAATTGTTAGCCCAGTAGGGATACACTTTGTGGTGGTGGTGGTGGGTGGGTGGGGGGGGGGGGGGTTGTGACAACTACACACATAATTTTCCCATTAGATAAAAAATGGTAATAATGCCAAATCATACCATAAGTCATATTGATCAATCCAGACATCAAATTGAAATGCAGTTGATTCCAATATATAAAAAATGATTTGAGTAATGTTGTCCTAGATTCTTATGTCAATCAATATTTTTTTTCTCATTTTGACCCCCTGATGGAAGACATGCCATTTTAATATAATTATACAATGTTACTCATCCTTTTCCATTATACTGAGTGGCACCAGAATCTGATTTAATGCGGAATTGAGTCCTACATATCAAAAACATACTGATGATCATTATCCCATTATTTCACATAAATCTATGTGTGTTTTCTTGGTATCGACCCCTTTTATGTGATTTTTCACTTAACTTCGAATCTGAGGAACAGACGCCACTTTTGATCATACCGAGAAATCTAGGTATCTAGTCAATGTGAAGATAAATTGAAATAGATTTTAAATAACTTAAGGATCATTGTCCTATGATTTCATGTCAATAAAAAGCTTGTTTGGTTAGTTTTGACCCCTACACATAAGATTTTACCATTATTATAAAAATGGTAATAATTTCAAATCATACCTTAAGCCATAATAATAAATCCAAAAATTATATTGATGTGCGATTTATTAAAATAGATTACAAATTATTTGAGAAATATTCTCCTATATTTTCTCACCAACCAGAAGTCATTTTCACATTTATGAACCCCTGATGGGAGATATTGCATTTTAGTAAAACTAGATAATGTTACCCGTCATTTTACAATATATCGAGTGACATGAGAATCCGATGGATGTTGAACTGATTCCTATACATCAAAAAAAACTTTTTGATCATTATCTTGTTATTTCATATCAATCAAAGTGTGTTTTCTCTGTATTGGCCCCTTTTATATAATTTATCACTTAAATTGAAATCTAAGGGACAAATTCCACAGTGAGTCATACTAAGAAATTCATTTATTTGGTCGATTTTCCAATGATTCCTACAGATATTTAATGATGTAAAGATCTATGTCCAAATATTTCATGTCAATTGGAGCTTGTTAAGTCAGATTTGACCCCTACTAACAATATTTGTCCATTATTACAAAAAATGGTAATAATTTTAAATAATAAATTAATCCATAATGATCAATCAAGGAATTATATTGCTATGTGATTCATTCAAATAGAACAAAATTGATTTGAGAAATTTTCTCCTAGATTTTCACATCAATTAGAAGTTTTTTTTCTCATTTTTGGCACCATGGTGAGAGATATTCCAGTTTATAAAACAAGACAATGTTGCCCATAATTTTCCATATTACCAAGAGATGTGATCATAAAATGTATGAAGTGTTTATTAATATATATCCAAAATGACTTTGTGATCATTATGTCATGATTTAATGTCAATCCAAGTGAGTTTTCTTGGTATTTTCCCCTTTTACATGATTTTTTACTTAACTCCAAATCTGATGGACAAACACCACTTTCAAACATACCATGTAATGTAGGTATCTAATTGACGTTATAATGATTAATATATACTTTAAATATATTAAATATCATTTACCTAATATCTCATGTCAATTGTAGCTTGTTTATTAAGTTTTGACCCCTACACACGTGATTTTACCATTATTACACAAATGGTAATAATGTAAAATAATACCTTAATCCAACCCCATAAATCTAGGAATTTTATTGATGAACAGCTGATTCAAACAAGTAATAAATTAATTAAGGAATTTTCTATAGATTTTCACACCAATGAGATATCATTTTCTCATTTTTTACCCCTAGTAAGAGATATGTCATTTTAATAAAACTAAACAAAGTATAAGGCCCCAGCCTTAAACCTTACTTAATCTTGAGTTATTACAAGATTACACATTGAGGATCTTTTCGGGTTTAGAGTTTTAGAGAATTAGATCATAAAACTTGCATTACATTCCACATATAAACAAAGTGGTTACATAAAGATAATATTCTTCTTTCCCATCAATGGAAACATATTTAAAATAAAACATGGATTCTTTCTTGACAATTCCTTGACACTATCATCATATCATGTACCTTTCCCTTGACCTGTGAAAAACATTTCAAAAAACTTGGGATGAGCATAAAAAGCTCAGTAAGGGATATAAAAATATGGAAAGGAAACATTGGTACATATATACATAAGAATGAAATCATACTTTACCCATAAAACATAAGCACTTTAACATACCCCATCAAATCATGAATAAATCATAGAAATCATAAGACATAAAGGAAACTTGAGGAATTCATAAAATTCTTACGTAGGGAGTAACCCTCTTGGTTACGTTTGGAATACCTATCATAGTATATTCCCTAAATCTCTTCGGAGAAACCTTAACGTTTCACTCCTTCGCGTTACCCAATGCATTGGAGAGCTATATCGGGCTCACCCGCCCTTAGTTTATCACAGGACCACCCGTCTTCATAAAAATTCCCAAGAACCTCAACATAATCGTATCACATAAAACATGCATAAAGGAAACATAAAATTTACACCTTTCAATCACAAGATATCAATACAAAACATTGATATAAAAACATTATGAAAACCATTTTCAATACCAAAATAAAAGAAAATTAAAACATGGTATTTATTTTTCTTTTTAAAAAAAGGTATGGCTTGTAGAGGAAGCCGAAACTCAAATAATGGTCACGGCGGCGGAGAAGTCGTTATCGCCGCATACGTACGAAAAAAACATTCCCTTTTGTTGTTTAGTAAACTCTTCATATAAAAAAGATTCCTTTTGGATAAACGTAAAAGTCAAAGGGGTTTATACACCATATAAAAGAAGGTTGTGTATAAAACAAAATATGCCTCAATGAAAGGAGATTGAGACGAAGTCCCATACCTCGGGTCCGACTTGACTCGGTCGTTCTTTAATCTCCTGAATAATAAACCTGAGTTAATTTCTACTTGTTTAAGAACCTTTTTCAAGTTCATTATTCCTTTTATATCACTTATTTCCATGTCATGAACACTATGTAATTATTTAAGTTAATAACGGTCGTTTTAACGATCACTGGTACTTGAGTAAAAAATAAGCCCTTTATAATTATAAGTTGTTCATGTATCCATTATATCTAGAATGGTATTCACGATGTAAATATCATATATTTAATATATATCCAGTACATGCATGCATTTATAATATTACATAATCATTTATAGGTAAGAAATGAAATGCACCGTTCATGGAGACGGTAAGCTGTACGTACGCATGAACGCTACTTTCATTTCTATTTCATATTTTATAGAATGGAATCATAATGATATAAAGGTATATTATAATTCCAGTATAATATCATATATAATATCATAACTCCATCATTTATACGTCCCACATATGGTATTTAACGAATCAAATCACTTTAAGGGGGCGGTAGTCCGCACTTCCTTAAATGAAGATATCGCGTTTACCCGTAATGGAAACCATAAAGGTATGCCCAAAATGAAAAAATACATAAGCTTAAGGAAAACATAAACATATTATATATCATATATAAATATAGTGTCATCTTAATGGCCACCTTTGAAGGTGTTAAAAGAATGTTGAACAATCATCGTTTCGGGAGGCATAAATTCACCATCCACGGAAACAGTATGTTCTTTAACCATTAGATGTAGGTGTGTGTAAGTGTAGCTAGAATAATTCTTATAACAACATCCTAGTATATTTAATATACTGGATTTATTACAAAAGAAATTAATAAAAAGAGTTTAGGTGGTTGGAGAAGAAAAATAAAACAAAAGGACTCAAAAGAAGACATTACCTTAAAATCGGGTAACTCTCTTAGATTTGAGCTCAAAGGTTTCCTTGGGAAGACTTCTACCCAAAGTGAGTCTTCAAGGAGTTAGAGAGGGATGTGGAGAGCCAAAATGGGCAGGGTTTGGCCGAGCCAAAGGCTTTGGGAGTGTGGGTAAGGAGGTAGAGGTGGGGTCCTTTTATAAGAGGAGAGGAGGGGCACTCTTGGAAAGTAAAGAAAAGTCACTTTATTTTAAAATGGTATTCTGATTTAAGAGGTCCCACATTGATGTGTTTTGAGGGTAAGGTGATAAGGATTCGAAATCCACCCATACAATAGGTTTTGGACATGTGTAGGTCTTAGATTTTACATTATCTTTCCATTTTATTTAAATCGTTAAATAATGAGGTCATCGCTGCATCATCATGATGTCATAAATAATTTAATTTATTTAATGTATAAAAATTATAAAAAAAATACTATGATGTAGGAAATCTTTTTAGAGTTCTAATGAATATTTATAGTAAAAAATCTGACTTGTATAACGCTATGTAAAAATTGTTTTAGTAAAACACTTCATGTGTATTATTTTTTACTTTAACATTAAATAAAAAGTTATTTATGTCATTTCCCAAACAAAGTGGCTCCATGGGGTCCCCAAGTTGACCCATGGATTGTCTTGGTCGTCCATGACACATCCAATGAGAGTAGGACATGTTTCAAGCTCATCTCATATTATTAAAACATTATTTTTACCTTAAACTACACTAATTACCACTAATCGCGATTAAGAACTTAAAAGTTACTATTCACCAAAAAATTATTTTAATCTCATTGAACCACATTTTTCTTCTTAATGACAACCATGTATGTCAGATTTTTGAAAATAAAATCACAGAAGTGGTAAAATTTCATTTAAACGAAAAATCAGTTTTTATAAGTACCACTTAGTGGTTTCACTATTCATCAAAAATTGAAGTTTTTCAGAAAAATACCAAAAATTCACCCTAAGCTATATTTGATATTCCAAATTCAAAAATGAATTCCATTTTACGAAATTCACAACATATAAGTTTCATTAATTAATTTAATAATTAATTCCCGCTGTCAGAGCAAATAGCGTGTTTTTATGAAACAATAAGTATCAAAAGATTGACACTAGTTTAAGTCCGATTTCAAAGTGAAATTGATTCCAATGACCACCATTGGATAAAATAGTAAAAATATATTCTAATTTCACTTCAAAACCAATTAAAAAGATAATCTAATCATATAAATAAATTAGATTAAAAAGAGGTTTTGAATTAAAATACAACATTTTTCACTATTCATTAAAAAATGAACTTTATCGGAAAAATACCAAAAATTCACACAAAGTAAATTTTGATGTCCCAATCATAAATAATAAGTTTATTTTGACAAACATAGCTTATAAAATTTTCAAAAGATAGATTTAAAAAGGGTTTGCCATCAAAAGGCAGTAAAACAATCTTTTAAGAAATATTAGTGTATTCCATGCTTAAGATTGGATTTATTTTCATTTTAAGCCTCTAAAAAACTATCTAATTCATTAATATACATAGATAAAAATATCTATTATTCATTACTTACTTGGGATGTTACATCATTCCCCCCTTTAGAAAATTGCGTCCCCGCAATTTATTTACTTATCAAATAAATGAGGGTACTTATCCCTCATTGCATTTTCAGATTCCCATGTTGCCTCTTCCATCATGTGGTTTTTCCACAAAACCTTTACCTGATTAATCATCTTATTCCGTAACACTTGCTACCTGTGGTCAAGAATCTGGACCAGTTGTTCCTCATAAGATAGGTTCTCTTCCAGCTGAACTACCTCTGGACTCAAAACATGAGATGGATCTGGCATGTACTTTCTCAACATCGAAATGTGAAAAACATTGTGTACTTGAGATAAACTCAGAGGTAAAGCCACTCGGTAAGCAACAGATCCAACTCTCTCCAGAATTTCATATGGTCCAATGAACCTTGGACTCATCTTTCCTTTCTTACCAAATCGCATCACACTTTTCCATGGTGAGACTTTGAGAAAAACATGATCACCTACCTCAAAAGTCAGATCCTTCCTCCTGTTGTCTGCATAACTCTTCTGCCTACTCTGAGCTGTTCTCATGTGTTTCTGAATTAGCTGAACCTTTTCTGCCATCTCTTCTACCAATTCTGGTCCCATCAACTTCCTTTCACCCACTTCATCCTAGAAAGCTAGAGTTCGACACCGCTTCCCATATAATGCCTAAAATGGTGCCATCTGTATACTAGAATGAAAACTGTTATTATATAAAAATTAAACCAAAGAAAGATGTTGGTCCCAAATTCCCTGATAATCCATCGAACAAGCTCGTAGCATATCCTCCAAGGTCTGAATTGTTTGTTCTGACTGCCCATCTGATTGAGGATGAAAAGCTGTACTAAAATTTAATTCAGTACCCAACGACTTCTGAAGACCTTTCCAAAAGTTAGAAGTGAACCTGGGATCACGATCAGATACAATGGAGAGGGGAACTCCATGTAACCTGACTATCTCTTTAAGATACAAAAGGGAAAGTTGATCTAGGGAAAAAGTATCTCGTATAGCAAGGAAATGAGAAGATTTAGTCAAACGATCAACAATAACCCAGATTGCATTATTACCTCGAGATGTCTTCGGTAATCCCAAAACAAAGTCCATGGATATTTTCTCCCATTTCCACTCTGGAACTAGTAAAGGCTGAAGCATCCCTTTCGGTAACTGCCGCTCTGCTTTAACCTGATGACAATTCAAACACTTCACAGTAAAATCAGCAATATCTCTTTTCATTCCATCCCACCAGTAATACTCCCGCAGATCTCCGTACATCTTAGTACTGCCAGGATAAACTGAAAACGGAGAACTATGAGCTTCACATAACAACTCTCTCTTCAAATGTGAATCACAAGGCACGCACAATCTCTTCCCAAATCTCAAAACACAATCATTATCAATGTTGAATTCAAGCAACTTACCCTTCTGAACCAGCTCTACTTTTTTCTGCAACTCACTGTCTTCTCTCTATGCTTTCTTAATTCTGTCTGATAGGGATGATCTCACTGATACCTGAAACAAAACTGAAGAACTTCCTACACCAACAACTTCTATGCCAAAGTTCATCAAATCCTTAACCAAAGGATCACGTTCCAAACACAACATTGCTAATGAAGCATTAATTTTTCGACTCAAAGCATCAGCCACTTTATTTGCTTTTCCCGGATGGTAATGAATTGTACAATCATAATCCTTGATTAATTCCAGTCATCTCCTCTGTCTCATGTTTAACTATTTCTGAGTGAATATATAATTTAAACTTTTGTGATCAGTATATATTTCACACTTTACTCCATACAAATGATGCCTCCAAATTTTTAAAGCGAAAACAACAGCAGCTAATTCCAAATCATGTGTAGGGTAATTTATCTCATGAGTTTTCAACTGTCGTGAAGCGTAAGCAATTACCTGATCATTCTGCATTAGGAAGCAACCAAGTCCTTTCAATGAAACATCACTGTAGATAACAAACTCACCATTCCTGGAAGGTAGTGCCAAAACTGGAGCATTCACCAATCTTCTTTTCAACTCTTGAAAACAATCATCACATTCTTTTTTCCAGATAAACTTAAAACCCTTCCGAGTTATCTTAGTCATTGGACAAGATAACCGTGAAAAATTTCTAACAAACCTTCAGTAATAGCCTGCCAAACCAAGGAAGCTACGAATCTCAGTTACATTTGTGGGTCTTGGCCAGTCTTCCACAACTTTTGTTTTTGCAGGATCAACAGTTATCCCATCTTTAGAAACAATGTGACCAAGGAAAGAAATTTGTTGCAACCAAAACTCACACTTGCTGAACTTCCCATACAATTTATTTTCTTTTATGGTTTGCAAGATAACCCTTAAATGTCTTTCATGCTCCTATTTACTTTTAGAAAACACCAAAATATCATCAATGAAAACCACCATAAACTTATCCAAGAACTCATGGAAAATTCTATTCATTAAGTCCATGAATACAGCAGGTGCATTGGTTAGCCCAAAAGGCATTAATACAAATTCATAATGGCCATATCTTGTACGAAACATAGTCTTCAGAACGTCTGCTTCCTTTACCTTTAGCTGATGGTACCCTGATCTCAAGTCAATCTTTGAAAAATACTGAGATCCCTGGAGCTGATCAAACAAATAATCGATATGAGGCAAAGGATATTTGTTCTTAACAGTGATGTTATTCAAGGCTCTATAATCAATGAAAAGTCTCATTGAACCATCTTTATTTTTAACAAATAAAACAGGAGAACCCCATGGTGATGTGCTAGGTCGAATGAAACCTTTCTCTAATAAATCTTGCAATTGCTCCTTCAACTCTAAAAGTTCAATTTGAGCCATTCGATAAGGGGGTTTTGAAATTTTCTTAGCATCAGGAACTAAGTCAACAGTAAACTCAACTTCCCGATCTGGTATTATTCTAGGCAACTCATCAGGAAAAACATCAGGATACTCATTTACCACTGGCACATCATTAATCTGAACAGTTCCTTTATTTTCAACGATGTGTGCAAGGTAACATTCATTTTTATCTTTTACAAGTTTCTTGGCCTCTTGATATGTTATCAACAGTAAGGGTTCATTCTTGTAAACAAACTGAAAGTCTTTCTGAAAAGAAACTTCTTTAGCTCTACAGTCAATATTAGCATGGTAAATAGAGAGCCAATCCATACCCAGGATAACATCAAACTCTACTAGAGGTAGAACAATAAGGTTTGCAAGTAGGTTATTTCCACAGATAAGGATAGGAAGATTCTTATAAATTCTTTTTGCCTCAACATTTCCCCCAGGTGTTTTTACCAAAAGTTCAGGAGTCATTTCTTGAGATGGTATTCCCATTTTACTAGAAAAGTTTTCAGAGATGAAAGAATGTGTAGACCCCGAATCAAACAACACACTGGCATAATCTGAAAAAACAAAAAAAGTACCTGATACAACTTCATTTGATGGCCCAACATCTGCTGAAGTAGTTGCAAAGGATTTCACCACCCCTTTCTGCTTGTAGTCTAACTGCTTCCCATCACTCAATCTCTTTGTCGGACACTCGTTTTCATAGTGACCCATCTCATTGCACTTATAACATTTCACTAACTGTAAATCAAATTTGGTCTTACCTTCACCTTGATCCTTTTCAGTGCAATCACGAGCCTTATGTCCCATCTTACCACATCGGTAGCACTTTCCAGAATTCAGAAGACATTCCCCAGCATGCCTTTTGCCACATTTATCACAAACTGGAAACTTAGTTTTCTTACCATCAGTCTTTTTTGAAGAATTCTTATCTTTCTCCTGCCACCTCGGTCTCTTCTTCTGTTGGTTGTTATAGAACACTTGATCATCAGAAAACTCCATTTACACCTTCTCAGCACATCGAACAAGCTTTTCATAACTTTTAAACTCACGAGAAGCTAATGCCCTTCGATATTTTGGCTTTAATCCTGAGTAAAAACGATTGATTTTACTATCAAGGTCTCGGATAAAATTTGGAGCATACCTTTCCAATTGAGTGAACCTTTCTTCATAGGCAGCCACTGAGTCTTCCTCTTGCCTCAATTCCAAGAATTGTTTTTCCATCCTAAGTCGAACAGCCTTAGGAAAATACTTCTCAAGAAACATACCTTTGAATTCATCCCAGTCAAGAGCATCAATCTCATCAGCGTCCCTGACATTTTTAACCATAGACCACCACTGATCTGCTTCACCCTCCAAATGGTAAATAGCAAGACTAACCTTTTGGTTGTCTGAACACCCCATGACATCGAAAATATTCTCCAGTGCTTTAATCCACCCTTTAGCTAGCACAGGGTTAGATGATCCTCTGAATTATGGGGGATGTTGCCTCATGAAATGTTCCACCACTGACATGTTACTCTGTGGTTGATCTGGCTGATCTCGTGCATGGATACCACCACCATTTATCGCTTGAGTCAACTGCGCCATTACTACAACAAACTGTTTAGTTCCAATTCCAACCATCTCAGGATGCTGATTCAGAAGGTTATTTCCTTCTGCATGCCTTCCTATCACTGCTTCCCTGTTTCCTCTGCGGAAAACCATTCTGAACAAACATGTCTTAGATGAAGCAACATGGTAATCTTCAAATGCTATATCATTTCAATTTGACCATAAAAAAAATATTTTTGGATAATCATTTAATAGAATTCTAACTCCTAAAGTTATCTAAACCGACCTCTGATACCAACTATAAGGCCCCAGCCTTAATCCTTACTTAATCTTGAGTTATTACAAGATTACACATTGAGGATCTTTTCCGGTTTAGAGTTTTAGAGAATTAGATCATAAAACTTGCATTACATTCCACATATAAACAAAGTGGTTACATAAAGATAGTATTCTTCTTTCCCATCAATGGAAACATATTTAAAATAAAACATGGATTCTTTCTTGACACTTCCTTGACACTATCATCATATCTTGTACCTTTCCCTTGACCTGTGAAAAACATTTCAAAAAACTTGGGATGAGCATAAAAAGCTCAGTAAGGGATATAAAAATATGGAAAGGAAACATGGGTACATATATACATAAGAATGAAATCATACTTTACCCATAAAACATAATCACTTTAACATACCCCATCAAATCATGAATAAATCTTAGAAATCATAAGACATAAAGGAAACTTGAGGCATTCATAACATTCTTACGTAGGGAGTAACCCTCTTGGTTACGTTTGGAATACCCATCACAGTATATTCCCTAAATCTCTTCGGAGAAACCTTAACGTTTTACTACTTCGCGTTACCCAATGCATTGGAGAGCTATATCGGTCTCACCCGCCCTTAGTTTATCATGGAACCACCCATCTTCATAAAAATGCCCAAGAACCTCAACATAATCGTATCACATAAAACATGCATAAAGGAAACATAACATTTCCACCTTTCAATCACAAGATATCAATACAACACATTGATATAAAAACATTATGAAAACCATTTTCAATACCAAAATAAAAGAAAAGTAAAACATGGTATTTATTTTTCTTTTAAAAAAAGGTATGGCTTGTATAGGAAGCCGAAACTCAAATAATGGTCACGGCAGCGGAGAAGTCGTTGTCGCCGCATATGTACGACAAAAACATTCCCTTTTTTCATTTAGTAAACGCTTCGTATAAAAAAGATTCCTTTTGGATAAACGTAAAAGTCAAAGGGGTTTATACACCGTATAAAAGAAGGTTGTGTATAAAACAAAATATGCCTCAATGAAAGGAGATTGAGACGAAGTCCCATACCTCGGGTCCGACTTGACTCGGTCATTCTATAATCTCCTGAATAATAAACTTGAGTTAATTTATACTTGTTTAAGAACCTTTTTCACGTTCATTATTCCTTTTATATCACTTATTTCCATGTCATGAACACTATGTAATTATTTAAGTTAATAACGGTCGTTTTAACGATCACTGGTACTTGAGTCAAAAATAAGCCCTTTATAATTACAAGTTGTTCATGTATCCATTATATCCAGAATGGTATTCATGATGTTGATATCATATATGTCATATATATCCAGTACATGCATGCATTTATAATATTACATAATCATTTAGATGTAATAAATGAAATGCACCGTTCATGGAGACGGTAAGCCGTACGTACGCATGAACGCTACTTTCATTTCTATTTCGTATTTTATAGAATAGAATAATAATGATATAAAGATATATTATAATTCCAATGTAATATCATATATAATATCATAACTCCATCCTTTATACGTCCCACATATGGTATTTAATGAATCAAATCAGTTTGAGGGGGCGGTAGTCTGCACTTCCTTAAATGAAGATATCACGTTTACCCATAATGGAAACCATAAAGGTATGCCCAAAATGAAAAAATATAGAAGCTTAAGGAAAACATAAACATATTATATATCATATATAAATATAGTGTCATATTAATGGCCACCTTTTAAGGTGTTAAAAGAATGTTGAACAATCATCGTTTCGGGAGGCATAAATTCACCATCCATGGAAACAGTATGTTCTTTAACTATTAGATGTAGGTGTGTGTAAGTGTAGATCTAATACTTCTTATAACAACATCCTAGTATATTGAAGACACTGGAGTTGTTACAAAAGAAATTAATAAAAAGAGTTTAGGGGGTTGGAGAAGCAAAATAATACAAAAGGACTCAAAAGAAGACATTACCTTAAAATCGGGTAACTCTCTTAGATTTGAGCTCAAAGGATTCCTTGGGAAGACTTCTGCCAAAAGTGAGGCTTCAAGGAGTAAGAGAGGGATGTGGAGAGACAAAATGGGTTGGGTTTGGCCAAGCCAAAGGCTTTGGAAGTGTGGGTAAGGAGGTAGAGGTGGGGGCCTTTTATAAGAGGAGAGGAGGGGCACTCTTGGAAAGTAAAGAAAAGTCACTTTATTTTAAAATGGTATTCGGATTTAAGAGGTCCCACATTGATGTGTTTCGAGGATAAGGTGATAAGGGTTCGAAATCCACCCATTCAATAGGTTTTGGCCATGTGTAGGTCTTAGATTTTACATTATCTTTCCATTTTATTTAAATCGTTAAATAATGAGGTCATCGCTGCATCATCATGATGTCATAAATAATTTAATTTATTTAATGTATAAAAATTATAAAAAAATACTATGATGTAGGAAATAGTTTTAGCTTTATAATGAATACTTATAGTCAAAAATATGACTTGTATGACCCCATGTAATTTTTTTTTAGTAAAACACCTCATGTGTGTGTCATTTTTACTTTAACATTAAATAAAAAGTTATTTATGTCATTTCCCAACCAAAGTGGCTCCATGGGGTCCCCAAGTTGGCCCATGGATTGTCTTGGTCAGTCATGACACATCCAATGAGAGTAGGACATGTGTCAAGCTCATCTCATATTATTAAAACATTATTTTTACCTTAAAGTACACTAATTACCACTAATCGCGATTAAGAACTTAAAAGTTACTATTCACCAAAAAATTATTTTAATCTCATTGAACCACATTTTACTTCTTAATGACAACCATGTATGTCGGATTTTTGAAAATCAAATCACAGAAGTGGTAAAATTTCATTTAAACGAAGAATCAGTTTTTATAAGTACCACTTAGTGGTTTCACTATTCATCAAAAATTGAAGTTTTTTCAGAAAAATACCAAAACTTCACCCTAAGCTATATTTGATATTCCGAATTCAAAAATGAATTAAATTTTACAAAATTTACAACATATAAGTTGAATTAATTAATTTAATAATTAATTCCCGCTGTCAGATCAAATAACGTGTTTTTATGAAACAATAAGTATCAAAAGATTGACACTAGTTTAAGTCCGATTTCAAAGTGAAATTGATTCCAATGACCACCATTGGATAAAATGGTAAAAATATATTCTAATTTCACTTCAAAACCAATTCACAAGATAATTTAATCATATAAATAAATTAGATTAAAAAGAGGTTTTGAATTAAAATACAACATTTTCACTATTCATTAAAAAATGAACTTTATCAGAAAAATACAAAAAAATTCACACAAAGTAAATTTTGATGTCCCAATCATAAATAATAAGTTTATTTTGAAAAACATAGCTTATAAAATTGTCAAAAGATAGATTTAAAAAGGGTTTTCCATCAAAAGGCAGTAAAACAATCTTTTAAGAAATATTAGTGTATTCCATGCTTAAGATTGGATTTATTTTAATTTTAAGCCTCTAAAACACTATCTAATTCATTAATAGACATAGATAAAAATATCTATTATTCATTACTTACTTGGGATGTTACACAAAGTTACCCATTTTTTCATCATATCAGGTGACATGAGCATCTGATGGATACAGTATTGATTTCTATACATCAAAAATGACTCTATAATCATTCTACCATGATTTCATGTCAATGTAAGTGTGTTTTATTATTATTTTCCCCTTTTTATGATTTGTAACTTTACTCCAAATTTGAGGGACAAACACCACTTTTGGTTATACAAAAAAATTAGGTATTTGATTGACATGAAAATGATTCTAATAGATTTTAAATGACTTAAATATTATTTTCCTAATATTTCATGTAAACCTGATCTCTTGTGGTTGGTTTTTACCCCTACACACATGATTTTCCCATTATTACAAAATTCTAATAATTTAAAAACATAACTTAATACATAATGATAAATATGGACATAAAATTCATGCATAATTAATTACTATAAATAAAAAAACGATTCAATGAATTATCTCCACGATTTTCACATCAATCAAAATATGTTTTCTGGTTTTTAACCCCTTGATGAGAGATACCCTATTTTAATAAAACTAGACAACCTTACCCATTTTTTCTAGTATTCTGGGAGACATGAGCATTAGATGTTTGTATTGTTGATTCCTATAGATCAAAAAAACTCAATGATTTTTATCCCATGATTTCATGTCAATCCAATTTTATTTTATTTGTATTGGAACCTTTTATGTGATTTTTCACATAACTTCAAATCCAAGGGACAAATGTCACTTTCAATCACACTGAGAAATTTAGGTATCCAAATTATTTTTTGATGATTACTATAGACTTTAAATGAAATAAATATAATTTTCCAAGTATTTCATGCTAATAAGATCTCATTTGGTTAATTTTAACCTATAAACGCATGATTTTCCCATTAGTACATAAATTATCATAATGTCAAATCATACTTTAATCCATACCAATCAATTCAGGCATTGGATTGAAGTTATGTTAATTTCAATAGGTCACAAATGACTTGAGTAATGTTATCATAAATTTTCACATAAATAAGAAGTCATTTTCTCATTTTTCCCCATAGTTGGAGATATGAAATTTAAATAAAGCTATAAAATGTTACCCATCATTTTATCTCATATCAGGCAGTACGAATATATAAATTGATATAGAATTAATTCCTATAGATCAAAAAATACATAGTGATCATTCTCACATAATTTAATGTCAATACAAGTGTGTTGTCTTGGTATTTACCCCTTTTACATGATCTTTCACTTAACTCCAAATCTAAGGTACAAACATCACTTTTGATCAAACCAAGAAATTTGGGTATCTAATTGATGTGTTGATGATTCCTATAGATTTTAAATGAATTGAATTTAATTTTCATATAATTTCATGAAAATCATATCTTATTTTCTCAATGTTTGATCCCTTTTCACAGGATTTTCCACTATTACAAAAATGTTAATAATAGAAAATCATAACTTAAGTCATACTAATCAGTTCGAGCATCAAATTAATAAGAAATTTATTTCAATAGATAATAAATGATTCAAGAGATATTCTTCTATATTTTTACATTAATCAGAATTATTTTACTTGTTTTTAACCCCTAGCATAAGATATGACATTTTAATAAAACTAGATAATGTTACCCATTTTTTTCCATCATGTCGGGCGACCGGAGCATCCTATGGATATGGTGTTGATTCCAACAGATAAAAAAAATACTTTTTGATCATTATCCCATGATTTAATTTCAATACATATTTTTTATTAGTAATTTACACTTTCATTTAATTTTATATTTTACTACGAATTTGAGGGACAAATGCCAATTTTGATCATACCAAGAAATTCAGGTATCTAATTAACATGCTGATGATTCCTACTGATTTTAAATGACTTAATGATCATTTTTATAAGATTTATTATCAATCAAATCTCATTTGGTCAGTTTGGACCCATAAACACATGATTTTTGTTTTATTACAAAAAATGGTAATAAATGTGAAAAGTTACTTTAACTTGTATTGACCTTTCTATACATCCCATTGATAGATGATTAAAATATGAAGATAAAAATTTCTTAATGGTTATTTTCCTAATTTTTCTTATCAAGATAAATTTATTTTCTTGGTTTTGAATCCCTGTATGGTCATATTTCATTTTAATGAAAATGTAAATTTGATTTGCGACTATACTAAAAATAAGAAAACAAAATGAGACATTCAATTTAAATAATAAACCAGAATGATAAAATGAAACACACCTTCTGGGTCTGATGTATCTTGTTGGACCATGGATGCTATCTGTGTTTAGTGCGATAGGGGCCCACAACAAATCAAAATTATGAAGATGATAATAATGAATGTAATTAAAAAATTAATAAATTCCAATATAAACTTGTGTCATAGGATACTTGCACCATCACCCTAGTGTATATACTCATGTATTTCTCTGACCTCATCTAACAACTATGCATTTATCTCCTTGGAATCATGCATCCATACCTGAAAATCTATCACCTATTTTGTCATCCCAATAACCACATGATCTATATTGTCAACATGTGAAACAACAAAATGAAGAATCCTCATTCCATATGTCAAGATGTATTCATGTCCATCACAACCAATAATGAAATAAAATATCTCTTCTATCCACATGGAGAGTTGTCATTGGTTCATTAGTAGTTGTTCAAAATCAATCTCAAAAATTATTCGGTGTAATATGTAAATATAAATATATATTTATATATAGATATATGATAGTATTTATAATTAGTACAAAAACATAATATAGGAGTTATAAGCTCAAGATCATTTTGATCAAGATTCATCATCTACACCGATATTTGATCAGTTAGTGCACCTTGATCCCATAAGTGTATACCAATAATATGTAACTATATAACAAAAAACCATCTTAAATAATAAATATAAAAATTAAATAATGAATATATCATGTCTAATCTAGGATATGTGATGAGTCCCAAGCATGTGAGGTGGTCCCTACAATGCATGATTCTCGTAATCTCACGCTTTCACTACCTACATTCGCTTAATTAAAATTTGAAATGTGTAAAATGATACACATTCTTATAAATATTTCAACAAAAATAAATTGTCTATCTATTTTATACTTAGTGAACCAATATGACACAATGTTGTGCTACTAATATGGTATAACTCCTATTAAGACACTATTCAGAATGTCTACAACAGCTGCATTTAGTACACAGTGCTCCCTCTTTACTCTACCTTTATAATATTTCCATATTTTATGAATTATTTCTATAAACTCTGGTCAAAAATCATTAGGGAATACTCTCATATTATTCAATTTAAAAAAAATATCTTCATATAAGTGTTTTTAATCATAGATAATAAACTCAAATAGTCATTTTACCTGAACTTCTCTCTATAGTATATATTAAGTATCCCAAGGTAATGAAGCCTAGTCATGTGTATTAAATGGAAATCTATATAGTTCACATATGATATGATCCAACTGGTGAATAAATTAAAGGGTTCCCCTCCCATAGGATGGTATATATCATCAAATGATATGTCAAGGGTAATGTTGGAATTCTATGATGATATCCCATGACCAGGGCCTCTCCTACGGGAGGAGGAAGAGGTCGAGTAAAATTCAATTGGAAAAATATTTCATACATAATTAGACACATGTGAATATATTTTTTAAAATTTAATCAAAAAAATAAAAAGACATTTATATTTATACATATCTTAACCCATAAATACAAATGTCTCTACAGAATGATGTAGATCTGGTGCTTGTTCCTCTAATGTGTCTGCAGTAATAGAAATCCTTGGTAGTTAAACACACATAAACTATATAAAAAATAAATATATATTAAATAAAAAAAATTAAAAGTTTCATTAAAAAATAAGGTTTTTGAGGGGATCGGTTTTTTTATGTGTCTTCTCATTCCAAAGGTAAGAAATGATGGTATTTACATCATTAATATTGGATTTACTGGACCTTATTACACAGATAAATAGAGATACATAGATAAAATCCTCATAGTTTTTATAATGATATAAATATAATTTAACAACACATTTGGTTTCCTATATTGGTTGATTTAATCTTAATATTGTGACATAGTTTCTTATAGTATTTCTTTCCAATTCTTACATTCATAAAATACATAATATATTCATGGTAAATCTAAATTCATTTAAAACCACACTATAAAATTACTCCAAAATTTAAAATTATGAATGTATTTATCATAAATAATATAACTAAAAATATATTTAAGCTGGAAATTAAAATTCCAAATGTATATTTTTCTGATTAAAACAAATAAAATAAGTGAAATTTTAGTTATATACTTATAACATAATAAAAAAAGAACATAAAAATTGTAACATTTTAACATGAATTGTGGGAATTTAAAAAAGTTAATTATAAATAAAATATAAAATAAAATCATGTTTTGTTACTTAATTAAACTTGGAATTTAATCTATTGGAAAATCAGAATCATTGGATTTATAAAGATGTACAATAGGATATCTGGCCATTATAAATATTTCAGAACATCATTTTTAAACCATGCCAAAATTTTCACACTTAAAATTTTAAATTACTGAAAAACCAATAAATCAAGATATTCAAGGAATTCTAACAAGGTTACATGAAATCACAAATGAAACTCAAATAGAAAGACTCAAAATAATATCCAATAGTCAAAAAAATACACTGTTAATAAAAAAAAGTACTGGAAAACTAGATTAAAAATTGAGGGTTAATCATGGTCTATATTTCAGTGCATATTTCTAGAAAATTGTTTATATCTCTCAAATGATAATACTCTAGTGAAATCAATAAACTACCTAATTCCCTCAAAATATTCTCTAAACATCTCGATGGAAGATCAATCAAACTCTAATCCATGTTAATATTTGTACAAAAAGCAATAATAATTACACAAGACATAATATTATATGCATTTTTATAATTTTAAGTCACAAAATATATTTAAAATATAGACTAACCAATTTCTTGTGGTGTTTAATTCATACTCTTCCAAAACAACAAAACAATTCACAAATGGCACAATCGTCACATTTTAAGTTATATTTAATTATTTATACCTTTTATTTTTAAAATTATTATTTTATAGATGAAGAAATATTTTCTAGAGAGTCGCTTATAAAGGAATGGATAAATTTAAAATTTAAATTAAAAAAAAAAATCATACACATATATTACTATATGAATGATGGTTATTTTATAAATTTAGTTCTCAAAACACTATACTACATAAATTTACTGTGTTATTATACTATTTTTGATATATTGGTGTCAAACTATTAGAGAATATTTAATTAATAGAAGTAGAATATTAATGTGAACACTCAATTATATTTTTGAATAACTTCCAATGATGTTACTGGTCATATATTTCACTATACATAATTACATTGGTCAACAAGGTAGAATTACTTTGGTTTAAATATTTATCCAAAAAATAATCTAACCGATTTTAATAATGAATAAACTATGTCACACCATTATAAATTCTTATCATTATTAGGCACAAACTATTTAATGTTAATAAATCTACACTTGTTTTACATAAAAAGAAATAATTATAATTAATGTAATGCAGAAAATTATCAAATACATAAACAGATCGAACATGATTTATCAAAATTCAAAAATTAAAATTATAATATGTTTCAATAAATTGTATAAATAATAAAAACATGGAATAATATAAATATAAATTTCAAAACCTTAAAAATCTAAAAAAATTAAGAATAATATTTTTGTTAAAATTAAACTAAATCAATCAAAATGTTCGTAAAAAATATGGAATTTAAAATACATAATATGAAAAAATTAATCCAAAAAATTAAAAATTCTAATTGAAACATACAAAGAATAAAATTTTGTGGAAAAAAATATTATAATTTAATTATTTTCCCATTAAATAAAATGTTGACTATAAAACATAAGAATTTCATAAAATAAATGTGTCAAATATGTATCAAATTTTGAATAAATATACTATTATTATCAAAATAAGAACCCTAAAATATAGGGTTTTCTAATGAATCAATAATAAAATAATTTATATATTAAAATTAGGGTTTCCCACTCATAGTGAAAAGAATATGGAAACCAATTGGAAGATCTAGAGTATGGAGGTGGAGTTAACTAAGATATCCTTACCCTGATGGGATGATAGTGAGCAGAGGTGGAGGTGGTGATCAGATAGAGGGTGGGGCAGAGAGGGGTGGAAACAACATTGCTAGAGGGTGTGATGATAGGGTAAGGGAGATGATGTGTGAATATGTAGTAGTGGTGGAGGATCTTACACCGAGTGCGGTGAGGGTGAGGGAGATTATAGGTAAGGGGGTGTGTGTGGAAGGTGAGGGGGGCGATAGTGGCTCCAATAGAAGACACCATGAGGGTGAGGTGAGGGGGATAGAATAACAAGGGTGAGGGGGAGGACGATGGGTGGGGGTGTGCACATAGCGGGGGGTGGGGTGTGATAGGTAGTTTTTGTGGGTAGCAACAACCAATGGCAATCACTGACATTCAAGAACAGTAATCACTAAAGGTGGTATCCCATTTCAATAGAAACAAAAACCTACTTTTCAAGTAGTATTTAGATAATATAACCTCAAAAACTGAATGTTTGATATTCCAATTTTTTTAAGGAATATCATTCAATATTTCACCATAGGGATGATCTTAGGAGAGAATATTATTAGTGGTTAATGAGAAATGGGGTTCATTATAGCATGTATGTGTAAGCAGTGTAAGTGGATAACATATTATAAATCATGTTTTGGTCATTCCATTTTAGATACATGTTGATGTTCTTATATATTTATATTATATTCATTTTTTATCTTCTTTCTCAGATAAAGATAAACAACCTTTTAGTGATCATCACCAACTCCCCCATATTGTTTTTTTTGTTTTAGTATCTTGTTATATGATCAGGGATATTTTGAAAATATCAAGGCCTAATGAAATAATTCCTTTTAAAATATTTCTTTAGTTGAGATGTAGTTTCTTTAAATCTTCCTCTTATTTTGTTATTTCAAGTTTCCATACACACACTCATAGTCTTTCCAATTATTATAAAAAATATCATAGGTTTTCCACATTTCTCATAGAGACATTTCCATTGGTTTTAGCATGAATACTCTTTCTTTTCCCTGAATTTTGATTTTTTTAATTCATATTATAGAATGATATCTTCATGTTAGAGTAATTATAATTTTATTTATACTTTAAAATATGAATATATCCCTCAATATTATCAATCCTTGAATCCGTATCCTTTAATTGACCATATAAATTATCTAGGTGAGAAGTCTTTTCCTTGTGTACAATCTTTACATGTTCTTTACACTACCATTTTATGATTGACATTCAGGCTCCATGGTGTTTTCTATTTCCATTCCAAAATCCATCTCATGAAAATTTTATTCGATTATATCACATTGATCCTTTAATTTCATATTCATTATTATAATGGTATCCTTTGAATCCATCTCTTCCTCCATCAACATTCTCTTATATTCTTCCAAATAAACAACATATATATAATTTCTTCAACCTTTAGACTTTAAGTATTTCAATTCACTTCCTGATACTTGAATCATATATTTTTTAATAGAGAAAACATATTATTTATGACATGATCTGATTTCCTATTTTCTACCATCATCCTCTAAAAATTCAAGAGAATATAATATATACATCAATAAGTTATTTTTTAAAATGTGTTTTTATAGTGGAATATTATTATATATAACCTAATACTTATACAGTTGTATAAATACATAGGTTTGTTGTACACATTGATAATGATAGGGATTTAATTATCTCTATTGAAGAATCCATTTCAAAAAATAATAATTATTTATGTTGGGTGACTTCTTGTAAAAAAATAAGTGTTATAATATTTTAAATTCCTATAATTCTTGCTCATTATATGTTCTAATTTTTTTTGACACAACAAAAATTTATATCAAATATAATGACTATATGTATGTATATATAAATAATATCCTTTTAGGGTTATAAGCTTGTAATTTCTATATATTTATTTGTTTTTTTAAATATGAATATTACTAAATCAAATAGGATAGATATAAATAAAAAATCAATGGATTTCAATAGTATAATAAAAGACTATGAGGATAAGATGAAATGGTTCATCAAGTTTAAAAAATATTGTTCATATGAACCTTTTCAAAACCTTTTTCCATTTTTGTATCATTTTTATTTAAGACTAATTATCCCATTGGAGTTATAAGAACACTTAAAATATCACATAATAGGTTAAAGTTATAAATCTTGGACTAAACATGTGGAAAAACTGAATGTAGCTAGTGAGTCGAATAACACTACATTTTATAGTTCATCTGATATAATTTCAGTTTTGTACAATAATGAAAATTATATCAAGTATATGATTATAGGTGTAAATGATGATGAAGATATTATTGAGGAAACGACAATGATAGTTGAATATGAACTTGGTGATTGTCCAAAACTATTTCAGAAATTAAAGAATTGTGAAAAGATTCCAATGTATGATTTTTGTACTAAATATACAACATTGTCAACCATATTGAAGATATATAATGTAAAATCTTGAAAAGGATGGAGTGACACCAGCTTTACTAAAATAATTTCCCTCTTGAATGATATGTTAACAGAAGATACAAATCTTCATTTCTGAACATTTGACACTAAAAAATCATACATTTAATGGGTATGATATTTGAAAGAATATATTCATACCCAAATGATTGTATACTATTTCACAAGGGCCATGAATCACTTAAAAACTTCCTAAAGTGTAGCGCATCTTGATATAATAAAGATGAATCAATTACTTCAAAATTTGTAAGATATCTTCCAATCATTACAAGTTTTAGATGCCTATATGGAAGTGAGGAGACTTTAAGGCAATTACCATGGAACATAGATAAAATATTTCAAGATGGGAAACTTCATCACCTCGTAGACCTTCCTCTGTGGAAAATAATGATCCTGGGTATCCTGAATTTGTAAACAAGACGTGTAACCTTCATCTTGCACTATCTATAGATTGAGGGAATTCTTTTGGTTTACAAATCATCTGTCATTGTATAGGACTAGTTATACAGGTAAATTATAAATTTCCACCATGGTTATGTGTGAAGTGAAAATAAAATATATTGTCTCTATTTATATCAGGACCAAAACAACTGGGTAATGATATTGATGTTTATTTTTCTCCATTGATCAAATATTTGAAAATAATGTGTGATTTAGGTGTTATGTTGTATAATGCTAACAAAAATTAAGATTTCATGTTGAGATCCATGTTGTATTAGATGATAAATGACGTTTCTATTTATTAAATTTTGTTAGGATATAACATTAATGGAACTCAAGGGTGTCCCATTTATGAACAATTTACACACTTAGTTAGGTTGAAACATTTATCAATGATTGTTCTTTTAGGTTATCTCAAAATTTTACCCTGATGACATAAATACCAATCTTGGATGACACCATTCAATGTGAATTTAGACTAAGGTAAAACACCATCTCCACTAATAGGTGAATAACTATATTAGAAAGTAAAGGATATAACCACAACTTTTAGTAAACCTTTATAAAAAAACCTTATGCAAAATGGTTAAAAAAGAGATCTTTTTCTTGAAATACCTTACTAGAATTGTTTTTACATCATACATTTTCTTGATGTCATGCATGTGGAATATATATATATATATTCTAGTGTCATTTTCACGTTACTAAATATACCTGAAAAACAAAGTATGACATTAAGTCTAGGTTGGACATGACTGACATGGAGATACATGAACAGTTGGTAATAGTGAAGGGTAAAATATAGATTTTTCTTCATTGAGCTACTCACACTCTTTCTAGGAAATTGATATATCAATTTTGTAACTTCATGAATGGTATAAAGGTTCTAGGGGGATATTCATCAAATATTAAGAATATCATGTAAATGGATTATTTAATATTAAAGGTCCCAAACTCACATGATTTTCATGTTTTGTTTCAATATCTAATGCATGTAGGTTTATATTTCATTTTTTCTAAGAATTCTCATAATACATTAAATATGATTTGTTTTTTAAAATCTATATGCAGTAATTTTATAGACCCTATCAAATTTACAACGATGTAAAAGGGAACTTCTATCATAATATGTGAATTGTGGATGTTCTTCCTATTTTCATTATTTGATATGATGTTTCACTTGGTTAGATAGATATGACTTTGTGATCCGGTGCATTATAGATGGATGTACCGCATTGAATGGTATATGAAAATTTTGAAAGGGTATGTCAAAATTCAATGTTGAACATAAGGTTATGTTATAGAGTGATATATTATTAAGGAAGGCATTGAATTCTATACTCAGTAAATGTCTTATGTGGAAATAATTGGTCTACTAAAATCTCATCACAATAGATGATTTTTGGGTGAAGGAATTTATAGAATTGATGTTATTGTAATTAATATTACAAATTAGTAGTAGGATAAAATTTACATTTAACAAAATGGTTTAGAGGCTATTCTATAGGTTGAAATCCACAATGTAAATCTTAGGAATTTAAATCCATTGAGGGATAAAATTTACATATCAAATACATATAATCAGTAGTTTATAATATGGTTTTGAGACCATATTTTTATGAATTCAACTAAAAATCCAAATTCTATTTTAGGATGACTTTCATGGATATCTAAAGGACCAAGTTTCAATTTATTATCTTATAATGGTTATGTTATTAATTTATATTCATTCTATACAAAGGAACATTATGAATACAGTACCATGAAAAATATAGGAGTTTCACTTTTGGATGAAGTGATGAATGTATTTGGTAACAAGGAGAGAAATATAATTTATATGAATATGTTATACTTTAGAATCATCAAAAAATATGGGAGTTGGATTAAACAATATGCCAAGTGCTAATTTTTCAATACACATGGGTTGATAATAGGAGTCCAGTTAAAATAGATGAATTGTGATTTATGAAATTGTATTTCATTATGTATGTGTATAAGGAAGAACCATTCACAATGTAATCATAGGTATAAATAGTATTTTATATCTCAGATCCTACAAAAAAAGTGGTCAATTTTTCTGTTATCAATGAAAACCGTTAAAGGATCATATTTCAATTCAATAAAGGATGACCCTTTCATTGTTATGTATTAATCATTTTGTGTTGGTCCCAATGTTGATGGGGTATTTTAATTTAGAGAAGACCACAATGAGGGGATTTGTATAATTGATAGAGGGGTAAAATCCCTACAACCTTTAATGGAAAAATAATGTTCAATAATCATGTTATATTATTTATAATATACAATGTGTTATATAATATTATTATATGTTCACTACCATATTTACATAATATAAAATAAATTTTTCAACTACTTATATAGATAATGGATTATGCACATGTCAATTCTCATAATCCGAAGGAACAAAAGTTTTCTCAACATGCTGATTCTCCCAATGCAAATAAATAACATGTTTCTCTATATTCTGATGATACCAATCCTAAGGAACAACATATTGACAATATTGAAGCTGAGGAAATAGTAGAAGGTGAAAAACCTATGACCTATAATAAAAGATCATTATAGTGCGATGGTTTTAACAAAAATTATTAAGGCGAGAAGTAAATAAATCAAATTCAATGTTCGATGGAATTCATATAGCCATCGTGTTAACCCCAAAAAGTCCATTTTCATTAATTACATTTGAATCACCACTTGATTGCATGAGAATATTGATGTAGATATGTGGCACAATGTTGTGCCCATGGTTTAATCACTAATTTGGGAAGATATTTGGGTAACATTATGATATACTTTCTTTATTTTTCTAAAAAAATAAAATAATGAAACATTTATTTACTCTTCATTAGCCCTTACATAGTATATATATACTAGATGACTGCTAAATGTAATATGTATTAATGGTCATTATAAAGGCTCATATTGGCTTTTAGAAAATTCTTATGAAGAAGTCTATTAGGTTTTATAAAGTTAAATTAAACCTATACCAACCATATATTTATGCACACATGATAAAATAAGAATCATGAAATGCATTTGTTGGTCATCGTGAGGAGGAATCTTTTCAAGTAAATTATGTTTGGTAATACATTACTTGGAAATACATATATTAATAATTTTCATTAAAAATTATTAATTAATTAAATAGTAACTGAGTGATAAAAATAATTATCATGCATCAAAACCAACATAAAACTACTATAAATTAATGATAGGGTATGCTTCACTTGAAAAAAATGTAATTATTTAAAATCTTTATTAATAATTTTATTTGTTATGAAACAAAAATGTAATTATGATCCTTTGTTTATTTGAAAATTGGTGAATCAAAAGCCAAAGTTTCTTCCATTCCATATCATGTGCTATAGAAGGAGGGTCATTTAAAAAAATATGGAATACGAATAGATGAACACACACACAAAGTATGTGAATCATGTGTAAGTATGAAATAATAAAAAAAAATATACTTTAAATCAGTATTACATAATAATGATTACTTTTTTCCTGTATTTTTTTACCTAATTTATACACCAGAATCATCATTGATTTCACCCAATGAATGACTATTTTCAGTTGGCTTGAAGTGGCTAAAATAATTTCTCCATATTAGAGGTGCATGTTTTAAAGTTTCAAACCAAACATATTTTGAGAAAATAAATTCATAAGGGGATAATGATAATAAAGTGGGTGATATGGAAAAACACATAAATTATTGAAAAGAAAATTTTAATTAGTAGTCTGAGTTGTTAGAGAATGTTATGGGAATGTATCATAGATAATAAACAACACAACAATAACCACTATATGAATATCCTCACACCCATCTTTGAGGCAAGCCATTCCCCCTCAAATATCGACCTAACATGAGGTAATTGATTTTTTCATAACTATTTCTATGAAATTTTAATGAGGAAGATAGATATACCTTTCCTACATAAATATTATACAAGGTGAAAATTATTTTTATTTATATCTATCAATTCCCACTCATCACCTTGTTATGAGTGGTATAGTGTATTATATCCAAGGAGATATTCTACACAACAAACTAGTTCAAAAAGTTAAAATGAGAGTCTGGATTAAAATAGATCATGAACTAAGTACTGAGATACATATTCCCCTAGATTATCTAGATATTGATATGGTCTAATTTACTATTGGAACTATCATAGCATGGTTATTTGATCTTGTAAAAATACATGTAAAAAAAGAGTTATTCCTTTCCAATTTATTTTTTAATGCAAAACCTTTAACAATTAATCAAAAAATTCTTGAACAAAGGAATTTTATTATAGATAGAGAAAATTAATGGGAAAAATATGTTAAAATCAAAACAATATAAAAGGATTGGCCATTATATCAAAAATACCTTAATAAAGTATCATTACCACACCTATTCAACTTTATCATTTGCTAATATTACAATTTTATAGATACAATGTTCAAAGATGATGATACGAACATCACTGATTTTGAAGATAATATGTTGGGAGATGTCATTAAAAACTTTCTTAGTCTTCAGAATGAAGATGAAATTCTCAAATATTGATGTCTATGATTATGAGTTATAAATGTATACATGAGGTGTCTTTTAATAATTTCTTTATCCAAAATCTGATCTAATATGTTATTTATAGTTAAATTATATTCATATTTTTTGTATACAAATATAATAGTAATATTTGAATTGAAAAATTTATGGAACAATATTTGATTAATTAGTCCTCACATCACTAAAAGGTTGTTGAAAGAATTGGAATATTTAGTAATAGTGGAAAAACTAGCCACAATGTTTGAATAAAAACTCATAGATGATAGACTCTAATTAATACCCATGATGTAAGGGTAATCTGAACTCTCAGCAGATGAAGCTCTAAGTATGAGGAGTAGCAGGAGTGTTAGGAGAAGGAAGGGGAGGAAGGATTAATCCTCACCCCCTCATCCTTTGGAGACTGAGTTGGCAAAAAAGTTAAATGGAATTAAATTTTACAGTGAGAACCAAAGTCCTCAAAGAACAGGGGACCAAGATGATCAATCTTTGGACTTGATTTTAAGTTCCAATGAGGAAGCGCTTGAGCATATATTAGTTCTGAATGCAAATGAAGAGGAAGCAGCAAAGATGATGGGGAGGTCCCTGAAAGTGTCACTTAATGAGGAGAAATAATCTTGGATTTACCAACAAGATATCATATTGGTAGGGGGCTTCAATAGAGGTCTGATCAGTATGGAGGAGTATATCCAGTCTTGGGATCAGCTAGCTTATGAGGTCTAAAAGCAGATGACTAAGGTACCGGACACTCAAGTCTCATCTTTATCAAGGAAACTGTTTAGGGAAGTGGGCTCTAGCGACCTTAAGTTACTATTTTATGATTTTTTTAGGTTGGTCTGATGATTTTAGCTGGTTTGGTGGACTGTTGTGCCTATTGTACCTAAGTTAGGTGAAATGTTATGTTTATTATGCTGAAAATCTTTTTCCTTCAATAATCACTTCATGCGGTCTTGCTCCAGATGGGTATTAGAGCATAGAGTCTTCACCGGAGCTTGCCTTTCAAATGGTTGTTGAGAGGGCATGGCTTCGCCATTGGTACCGTGCTCGTGCATTCGCACATGACTGCTAGTCGAAGGGTCATCCTCTGATGAAGGCTACGACATGGTGCAACTGCTGGGGAGGATCCTGTTCCGCGTTTGTTTCCTTTTGTTTTGGTTTTTTTGTGGTTGGTATTGGATCCCATGGTTTCTCACTTTACCTTAAAAGTGTTTTTATAATAAAAAAGTAATTTTCAGTCAGTCAGTCAAAAATAAACTTCAAGTTATACATTTAATATAATGTTTTAATGAAAAAAATTATTATATGGTGATGGGTAAATATTATCAAAATCATGACATGAGGACATTCCATTAGCACAAGAAGCTTATCAACTTTAATTAATGAATAAATATTAGGTTATATATAATAAAATTTCACTATAAAAACATATATAAAAAAATTACATATTTTTTAAATGTTTCTATAGTTTTTGAAACAAAATACTGATAATGATTGTGGTTACATTTGAAAATTTATGATATATATCGTATTCCATCAACAAGTTAGCATCTCCGAAGAGGTATTTCTACTGATAAATTTAAATTTCATTTAAAATTTTTATTAAATAAATTATTTATAATTTTCTAGTATTAATAGGACTATAAACAATAAACATATTCAAAATAGGAAATATAATTGTTTAGAAATGAATGGGCATAGTACATGGTGTCAAAATGTTTACAGACATCATGAAGAGGTGACTTCTAACTACTTATTTAGTTATTTTTTTCATCCTTTTATGTACTTTTTTACGTTAATTTTTTTTATAATTTTTGACTATTACTTATTCAGTAAATTTTTACATAGATCACGAAGAAATGACATCATCTAGAATTGTTTTTTCTTCAACCATTTTGTGCTCTATTAAGATCCTAAAATGATGGGACAAAAAACGATTCTAGACCAAGTCTTCAACAATGATGATGAACTCAATTACTATTTTTTTCATCATAGAGATTTTTTTTTATTTTTTCCATTTATGTTCAGTATTGTGTGTTTTTAGTTTGAAAATAACTCAATGTGCATGTTTTCATTTTAAATTGATATTTGATTTAAATATAAATGTGACATACTCAAAAATAAGAAAAAACGATCATATTGTTTGGATAATTTAGGATAATTATACATTATTATTTTATGGTTTATACGAATCATTCATACCATAATCTAATACATGGTGTGACCGATATGACTCAAAATGGGTTTTCACTATTTAAAAATGTCATTCTAGTTAAAAACATGTTCCACTCACTGAAAACCAAGAAAACATGCCTAAATTGTCTTGATACTTTAGGAAAATGATCCATATGTCATTTTTGACATTTAAAAATTATCTTTATGTCAATATGAAACATGGTATGAATTATATGACTCAAAGTTCATGTTTTAATATTAAAACGACATTTTTGTAATAAAAAAATGCATGAAATACTCAAAACTAAGAAAACTCATTCATATTATGTTGATACTTTAGTACAATAATCCATAAGTCATTTTTTACATGTAGGAATAAACCACACTTCAATCCAACACACGGTGTGACTGGTATGACTCAAAGTGTGTGATTTTATTTAGAAATGACTTTTTAGTTAAAAATATGTGTAGTATACCCAAAACCAATTGATTGAATTTAGATTGTTTTAATACATTAATTAAATTATCCATATATCATTTTTTGTGTAATAATCATACAAACCTCAATCTGATACACAATATGATCAGAATGACTCGAAATGTGTAGTTTCTGTTTAAATTTTTCATTTCAGTCAAAAACATTTTTCACTCACCTAAACCTAGAAAATGTTGTTATATTTTTTAATGCATTAGGAAAATGATCCATAATTCATTTTTTGCGTGTTGGAGTCAAATGTATGTCAATCTAACATATGTTGTGACTAGTATGTCTCAAAGTACATGTTTTCAATTTTAAAAAAAAATTAGTTAAAAACATGAATCGCTCACTAAGATATAGAAAACACGTTCAAATTTCCTTGATAATTTAGGATAATGATACTTAATTCAATTTTGATGGGTAGGAATCAACAATGTCACACTGGGATTTTTTTTATCCTTAGTTCTGATTCATTTATGGGTCTCAGATTTTCTCTTGGGAACCAGGTGCGATGGGTCTAAATTTTTTAGGTAATTTTATATTTATTTTTTTTCTAGATATTTCCCCTTGGATTTATTTTGGGTATTTAGATAAAAATGAGAATTTTGGGGTTAACAACAGGTGGCTCATGGTTGGTGCACTATTTGGAAAACCATACACCCTTGCCCAGGTAACCATGCGGCCATTTGGCATTTGTTGGTAGTGGATAAGTATATGGTTAGCATATAGTTTGTAAAACATGTTGGATAACCATGCATAATATTTCTCTTAGGTATTGAGGGTCACTCAGTTTCCTCAAAATTTGGTAAACCATGCGAGCAAACCATGTGACTTTTCCAGGTCATTAAAAAACTAAAAATTCCATTTGTTTCTTCTCAACATTTACCCTTATTTCCTCCTCCATCCACCCCATACATGATTTTAAGCCATTTTAGCTCCCTCAAATATTTCTTGGACCCCTTAGGAATCATTTATTGGGTGGTTTTGACCCAATTTCTTCATATAAACATCAAGTAAGTCATTCTCCATTTGATTTATCCACCTTTGTAGGGTTCTTCTCCCATATTTCTTATGTTCTAAATTTCTAGTGGGGTATTTAATCTAGTAAGGGTTTAATCCTATGTTTTTAGTATGATCTTGATGTTTTTTTTTCAATATTTTTTCTTTAGGGTCTTATGGTGATGTGGATGATGTTTCACATCATTTTTCCAGAAGCTTCTACACTTGTGGTAGGTGGTTCCATGCTCTAACATTTTTAGATTATTTTGATATGATTTCTTATATTTATGAATTTTTTCTATGAATTACTATTGTGTTGATAAATGTGTTTTTTAAATATAATGACTTAAATATGAGATAAAAAATAGGTATTTTCAAAAGAAAATGGGCATTATTTGTGTGTGCTTTGTTCTGGTTCTTCTTGGAAGTGTTTTCATAATTATACGAAAGGTGAAAATAAAATTTCCAAGATCACTTTAGGTGAAAAGGTATTTAAAAGTGAGATTTTCAAAATACATGAATTTTAATCACATGGTGGATTCTTTGTTGTTCGCTTTGAATTTGTCTTGTGAATTGTATAATATTGGGAAGCATGTTTTAAAGTTAAATTGGTTTATGTGTGGGTTTAAAAGGGGATTGTCCCATGGAAATGGTTAAATTAATTATGTGATTTTATTATAATTTTTTCAAATGGGTTTCATGGATTGTGCAAGTAGTGAGAAATTTTTTTAAAATAGTTTTTGTGTATATAAAATGGAAAGTAGTTTTTTTATGAAAATTGTGGTTTCCTTATGATGGTTTGTGAAAGCTATGATTTATTTGTGTGATTTTAATTCTTGGAATAGATTTTATAATTTGTTTATTTGTGTGACATGTGAAATGTGAAATTGAGCTCAAGAAAATACCATGTACCTAGGTAGGAAAACTAAAACTATTATAGTAGGTATTTGGAAGTGGAAATCCCAAATTTTTCTAGTGGATTGATACTAGTTGACTTGAAAGAGGAATAATTCAAATTAACATAGCATGATTGATGCTTACAATTCTAACTAAACATGTATTATGATTAGATACCACTAGACCCATGGGATGTTTCCTACTAGTGTCTCGCGCATGAGAAAAATGTGGGTTATGATTGGTATTCCATTGTTTCACTAAGGTTTCTAGAGCTCCACAAGTACTAGTTACCCTTCGGGATTTACCCATGGTGATATCTATTGGGACATGATGCTTATATTGTGTGCTTACATCTGTTGGTATACGATGGACCTTGTGTGTATTTTTTTATTTCATTTTGAAGTAAGTTTTATGTGAAATGGTTTTTCTTGAAAGTTTTTCCCTAAGAATTGTGTTTTCATAAAATGATTACTTGAAAGTGTTTTAAGGTATTTTTTACAAATGTACATGTTAATATGTCTATTAATGTTATAACATAGAACCTATTATTTTTGGTGGCATCCTACTAGGATTTGGATCACACCCTACATACACCCTTGGGTGTATGTAAAATCTGTTGTGTATGACCTAGGCAAAGTAAAGATGTGTCATGGGGATGAGGTGGATCTTGTTTCTAGTGTTCCACTTTTTCTAGTTGTTGGTGGTGGTGTCTTGAGGGTTCCCATAATGTTTCATGTAGGTCTTTGGAATGTTTCATGTTTTCCCTTCCATTGTAGTACATTTGAGCTTTGTTTAAGGTAGTAAATATTGAATATGAAAGTTGTTGTATCTCATTTGGTTATGATTATTTAGTTAGGGTTCATTTATTATTTTTGGTTGTTTTTTGTTTATAATCATGAGTGAAATCATTCCCGAAGTATATTTTTGATACCCAGACACTCTTTTCTAGCTCGTGGTGATCAAGAATTCCCTTCGAGTCATACCATGGACCGAGTGACGTGTCTGGTAGGACAACACTCTATCTTGGTAAGTAACAAACAAAACATCAATCTAATGTATTGTGTGACCAGTATGACTCAAAGTGTGTTTTTTTATTTAAAATTTATATTCTTGTTCAAAACATACATCACATACTAAAAAATGAGAAAAAAACATTCATATTGTTTGGATATGTTATTAAAATGATCTGTAAGTCATTTGTGACATGTGGGAATAAGGTTCTCCTCAATCAGATACACAATGTGAGTGGTATGACATAAAATGTATTGTTTCAATTTAAAATTGGCATTTTAGTTAAAAATGTTCTTCAATCACTAAAAACTAATATATCTCACTTGTATTATATTAATAATTTAATAAAATGGTCCATAAGTCCTTTTTAACATCCATGAGCTTGTGGCATGTTGATATGACACATGGTGTGACAAGTATGACTCAAAGAATGTGTTTTCAGTTTAAAAATAACATTTTAGTTAAAAATGTGTGTCACTAATTGAAAACCTAGAAAATACACTCATATTTTTTTGATACTTTTGTAAAATAATCCTTAATTCATTTTTGATGTGTAAGAATCAATCATGAATCAATCTAATGCACAATGTGACTAGTTTGACTGAAAGTGTGTGTTTTTATTGAAATTGGAATTTTAGTTTAAAACACACATCTGGTACTCAAAATTGAGAAAATATATTTAGATTGTATTTATACATTAGAAAAGTGATTCATAAGTTATTTATTATTTGTAGGAATCATTCATACCTCAATTTTATGCACGATGTGCTCAGTATGAATAAAAATGTGTGTTTTTAGTTTAAAATGACATTTTAGTTAAAAAATGTGTGACATACTCAAAACCAAGAAAAAAAATCATATTATGTAGATAATTTAGAAATGATTAATAAGTAATTTTTTTCATGTAGGAATCAGACACACCTCAATCCAAAACATGGTGTGACCGGTATGAATTGAAATGTGTGTTTTTAGTTTTAAAATTACATTTTAGTAAAAAATTTGTGTCACTCCCTAAAAATAAATAAAAGGTACTCATGTTTTCTTGACATTTTAGTACAATGATCGTTGAGTCATTGTTTGATATTTAGAAATCATCCTCACATAAATCCAACACACAGTGTGACCGGAATGACTCAAAGTGTAGGTTTTCATTTTAAAAACATGTCCCACTCACTGAAAACTTAGTAAATATACTAAAACTATCTTGATAATTTAGTAAAATTATCCTTAAGTCGCTTTTTTACATGTAAGAATTAGTCGCATGTCAATTTGAAACACTTTATGACTGGTATGACTCCAAGTTTTTTTATTTAAAATTTACATTTTAATTCAAAACACAAGTCACATAATTAAAACTTAGAAAATTTGTTTGTATTTTCTTCATACTTTAGGATAATTATCTATAAATCAATCTTGATGTGTAAGAATCAACCACACATTAATCTAACAGATGGTGAGCCCTGTATGAGTTGAAGTGTATGTTTTTAGTTAAAAAATGAAACTTTAGTTAAAAACACACATCACATAATTAAAATCGAAAAATATATGTTTAGATTGTATTGATAGTGTATGAAAATGATCCATAATTCATTTATACCATGTATAAATTAATCACACATTAATCAGACACATGGTGTGCCTGATATGAATTAAAGTGTATGTTTGCAGTTAAAAAATGAAATTGTATTTATGTATTATTTCATATTTTTATTTGATTTATTTATTTATACTATTACTAATATAAAAAAATTATAAAGGTTCACTCTTTTACTCGAGCTCAAGTGGTTTTTTTGGAAATTGGTTGTAAGGACCCGTAAAATTCAAGGAATTTTTTTTCTTAATTTTCTTTGGGATTTTACAAGAACGCAGTTTCTGACGGCACTTGATTCCGAGGCCCGGTGTGCCCAGAATTACTATTCGAAGTTAAGCTCAGGTACGTTCAGTGAACGAACGAGCGAGAATTTGTAACTTATGAACCGGTGCTCGAAATCGAATTCCGAGGGCACCGATGGAACCGCAACACCGGTATTTGCTTAGAAACACCTTTTCCGAAGTTGCGTTTTCACCAGAGAGGTTGATAAAAATTGTGGAAGTTAAAATAAAAATTTAACTACAATTTTTATTTTCTCTAAGTGGATTTAAGTTTTGAGTGGAAGTTGGGTAACTACCCAACTTCCCTTGGGAGGTTATGACGGTGGTGGGGCCGACACGAACCCCACCCCTTCACATTCCTTAACTCCCTCAACTCACAATTAAATTTGATAACTTAAGTTTTAATAACTTATGATATTAATGAAGTGTGTTTAATGTGAGTGTTTGAATTTCAAACTAATGTCAAGTTAATAAAATAAGTGTGGGCTTATTTTATTAAGGGTTGAATTCTTGTTGTGGAGTCTTTGGGAGAAAAGGCTAAGGAACTTGAGGAACTTCCTCGTCTTCGACGAAGAACGCGAAGAACACATCGATCTCCAATTAAGAACGCCGAGTCCTCGAAAACCGACTACGCGACGCCGTATACCACGACGCCGATGACGTCTTCTTTCGCGACGTCTATTTCCGCGTCGGATTTTCTGCAACGAATCCTCGTTCGACGAACCTCCGTTCAAGCTAAGCTCGAGGTAGGGGGTTTATTTTTTTTTTTCGCGATTACTACCTTGACGTTCTTCGTGAAATATGACCAATTACTATCGATTAACGAGAGGGGGCCAGACCGCACAAACACCGCCGACCCTCCTCCCTTATCTATGTTGTTGTTTCTATTGTGGATTGAAACGGGAATGGAGCGGTTCCGTCGCACCGCGCGGGATCGTGCGGCAAGGAAAGTGCGGCACCGTCATGCCGCACCGTGAAATCGAACAAGGACGCAACGCCGTTGCGCCGCATCGGAGAAACCCGAAGACACCACGGCCGGAACGGGGCCACGACGGAGGTGCGTGGCACCATCACGCCGCACCGGACGAACCAAGGCCGTGACCGGTTCCGGGCCGCGACGGAGCAGGGTGACCGGTGGCCGGTTATGGGTCACCGACGTCGGAGCTGGGGGGACCGGCCGTCGCCGGTCCGTGGCAGCAGAAGCCGGCTGGCCAGAGCAGGCCGGTCAGACAAGGGAAGGCTGGGGGTTATGAACCCCCGACGGCCAGCTCAAGTGGCCCCCCATAATGGGGGCCGCGGTTACAAAACCAGGGGGGCAGGTGCCCCCCTTCAAACGGCTCGACCGTTTGGCTGAGCGCCTGGCCAGCGCACCCAGGCCAGGCCGGGCCGCTCCCAAGCGGGCCGGACCCGGACCCGGTTCGGGCCGACCCTGGGGGTATCGGGCCGGGTCGGACCGGGCCCGGACCCCTTAATACCGAATCTCTTCCAGTCGGATGCCCATAACTTGTGCTACGAGCCTCCGATCGATGCACTGTCAGTTGCGATGCGATCCTTGGATCGAGGCGGTCGTTTTGGTATATCGCACTCAAGGTTTTGGAATAGTTTGGGTTCGGATGAGTTGGTTCGTACACAAAACCAACCGGGCCCTTGGAGCGGAAACACTCATAACTTGAGCTCCGGACGTCCGATTGACGTGCCGTTGACTTTGTTGGATTCCTCCTAGTGAGAAGGATCTTTTGGATTACTCCGCCCGAGGTTTGGACATAGGTGGAGTACGGTCGGGTTGGTTTTTCCATAAAAACCAACCGGGCCCCTGGAACGTAAAAACCAATAACTCTCAGACCGGACGTCCAATTGACGCGTCGTCTGCGACGTTGAGTTCCTGTTGGCGATACAGAACTTTTGGATACATCAACTCCGAACTTTGTGTCAGTTGATGTACCAGCCTCTCGACTCGTGGAGCGGACCCTCCCGAACGAGCTTGCTGTGTTCGGAAACCCTAGTGCTGGCTGCGACTGTGACGACGACGACAGTACAGAGATCCTCAGTGGATTCGACGACGACGACTACAGCACTCAGCGATCCTATGTGTATCAGTGCTACCGATCCTGTGTGGGTCCGATCCTGTGTGGGTCAGCGCTCAGCGGTTCTGTGTGAGCCAACGCCTACAGATCCTGTGTGGGTCCGATCCTGTGTGGGTCTTTGCGGGGTTTAGTTACCTATCGATCCTTTGTGGGTCAGATCCTATGTGGGTCATTGCGGGGGTTAGTACCTATCGATCCTTTGTGGGTCCGATGACTTAGATGAATTAGTGGCAATATCTGATCATCTCTATCGTCATACGAAGAAGTATACCTATGTGAGCTGAATCCTGTTTTGTTTTCCTATGTGGATTGTGTTGTGCTATCCTGTGTGGATTTACCTTTTGCTTCCATGTGTGGACTGGGTTGTACTTGGGCTCGGATGTTGGAGCCGGACGAGAATTGATGACTTAGGTATATGTATGGGCATATACCTAAGCAGTGTCAGATGTTACTTCGTGATTGAATATTTCCTTTTTGGATTATCCTTTGTGGATTCTGGGAGACCTTCGGGGGTCTCGGGGTCCCTACTAAGTAGCTTATACTCACCCCTGCACGGGCTATGCCTGCACTACGTTGTGTTGGTTGCAGACGACGGACAACGCTGATCATGGTTGAGGCTTGCAGAGCAGGATGGTACCTGGAGGTGGACCACTGGACAGGACGTACTCGGAGCGGTCGGCTGGACCCAAGGAGCAGTGGAGGCTATCTATACTCACCATTCAGGTGGTATTTCCAGTGGACAGCTCGGCGATGTGGCTTTACTTTTCAGTTGCTGTTTTCCCTTCCAGTTGTACTTTACTTTCAGTTTGGGTTTGTATACTAGCCCACTTACTTTTCCGCACTTACTGTTGTACTCAGTTTTTACTTAGTGTTTACTTCTACTGCTTGCTTGATCTGTGGTGTTTGTTTACTTTACAAAGGCAATGCCTTCCCTTTTTTACCGGGAATTATGCCTTGGTGCTAGTCGCCAGTCCCTGGCCTATGGAAGGCGGGTTTGGGGTAGTCACGGCACGGGCCCCGAGGACGGGTCGTGACAAATTGGTATCAAAGGAGTTCAGTTCTACCACAGAACTTGGGACTCTAATCTTTTTCTATGTGAAGCAATAGTGTTAAGCATATTGGGTGTGGTTATCAGTCCAAGGAGTCCAGTGTTGGTGCGGCAGCCGACGTATCCCTACACTAGGACCCTGACTTCTGATTTCGGACTTAATGCACGAAAACATTGATTGCATGTGTGATTCAAGTTTTCTTTGTGATTACTTTGTGTCAGCTCACCAAGTATACTGTTCTGACCATGGTGCACCTGTTTCCTTTTCAGGATGGACGCACGACGACAACCATCTAGGGTTCTGAGAGTTGAGCGTGACGACAGCCCACCGAGCGACGAGGCCTCGGTACAAGGCCCTTTGACAGCTGAGGCACCGACGGTACCTCTACCCACCGAGCCACCAATGCTTCTAGCCCTAGCCGCTGACGATGCACGTCGCCTTAGTGCACTGCATGAGGTCCAGTGCCAGCGACCGCCTAGGTTCCGCGGGGAGACGGACCCCCAGGAAGCCGAGGACTAGCTGGAGGTAGTGGTACGAGTTTTCCGGTTAGTGAGGACACCATCAGACCTCATGGTGATCCTCGCAGCGAGCCTCCTGCACGCAGCAGCAGGCAGATGGTGGAGCTTGATGCTCCAAGTGCACGATGAGGCATCTATTCTCTAGACGGACTTTGAGAGCCTCTTCCGCTCGGAGTTTGTCCTAGCCACCCTCCATGTGGTGCGCATCCAAGAGCTTCTTCAGCTGCGGCAGGGCAGCTTGACAGTCACCCAGTACTCGGCGAGATTTACCGATCTCTCGCACTACTCGACAGACATGGTACGAGACCCATTCTTCTGGGCCCGGACCTTTGAGCATGGATTGAGGCATGAGATCAGGGCATCACTGATCTCCCTCAACATTCCGACCCAGGAAGGAGTACTAGAGCAAGCCCTTTTGATTGAGATCTTTCTTGCTGAGCCTTCTTCAGCAGCGAGACCTACCGCAGGGCGGCAGGTAGGAGAGTCTTCTGCAGCAGGCAGTCGACGGATGACTCATGGGTCCAGGAAGACCAGACCCTCAGGAAGACGACCTCGGGACACTGGCTCAACTGTGCGGGGCACACAGCGTGGGGCCAGTCTTTCGAGAGGCAGGCAGTGCTACTCATGCGGCGGGCAGGGCCACATGGCTCGTGACTGCCCGACCCGCCGTGCTGAGGAGCAGCAGACGGTTGAGGGACCACCCAGGCAGAGGCAGAGGGTCGACCGTGGTGGTCTGCAGGGAGCTGGCAGACGAGGCAGAGGAGCTGGCCAAGCAGCAGGTGGTGGGTGACGCTTTGAGGCTCTACCACCACCACCACCAGGAGGTCCACCCCGACCACAGGGAGCTGGCGGGAAGAGACAGCCACAACTCTAGGCAGCGGAGGCCTACGACCACGGCGTGCCTGAGATGATTCGAGGTACTATCTGTGTCTATTCCACCCTTTCTGCAGTTCTTATAGACGCAGGAGCGAGTCACTCTTTTATAGTCGATGCCCTTGTTCGGAGCTCGAAGATTCCGACAGAGCCGTTGGCTCGATCCTTACGGCTAGAGACTCCTACGGGAGCATACTCGACGATTACGCACTGGTGCTAGAAGTGTGAGCTTACTCTAGGAGGCGAGAGCATCGGCTGGGATCTTCTTGTAGCAGCGTCGAGGCCTTACGACGTCATCTTGGGCATGGATTGGTTATCTACAGTCAATGCACAGATTGACTGTATTAGGCGCAAGGTGCGATGTGTACGCACCGACGGGAGCAGGTTCACCTTCACCGGCGAGAAGGGAGCCTTCGCAGCACAGGATGGACTTCCGCAGAGGAGAGGACAGCCCATCACTCATCGGTTGGCTAGCCTCATCCTAGGAGCAGTTGACGTGCGAAGTCATGGTTTTCCTGCAGTGGTGGATCAGTATGCAGACGTTTTCCCCGACGACGTCCCAGGGCTACCTCCTCGCAGAGAGGTAGACTTTTATATTGACTTGTACCCCGGGAAAGCGTCGATATTGACTCCAGCATATCGGATGGCCCCCGCTGAGCTTCGAGAGCTACGAGTACAGTTGGAGGACTTGCAGGGAAAGGGGTTCATCCGACCCAGTGTTTCACCCTGGGCTTCCCCGATTTTGTTCTCCAAGAAGGCGGACGGGAGCTTGTGACTTTGTGTCGACTATCGTCGCCTGAACCAGGTGACAGTAAGGAACAAGTATCCACTACCGAGGATTGATAACCTCTTCGATCAGCTCAAGGGAGCACGATGGTTCTCGAAGATAGACCTCAAGTCAGGCTATCATCAGCTCAGAGTTCGAGACGAGGACGTGCAGAAGACGACCTTCAGGTGTCGGTATGACCACTATGAGTTCTTTTTTATGCCATTCGGCGTAACCAATGCTCCAGCAGTGTTCATGGCCCTCATGGACAGGATATTTCAGCCATACCTCGATCGATTTGTCATGGTCTTCATCGACAACATTTTGATTTACTCGACGACTGAGGAGGAGCACGCCTACCACTTGCGGGTTGTACTAGACACATCCGAGAGCACCATATTTATAGTAAGCTCTTGAAGTGTCAGTTTTGGATACGCGAGGTCCATTTCTTGGGGCATGTCATCTCTGAGGTGAGAGTTGCGGTGGATCCTGTGAAGATCGAGGCAGTGTTGGCTTGGGAGCCACCTAGGAGTGTGACTGAGGTGCGAAGCTTCTTGGGTCTAGCTGGATACTATCGGAGATTTGTGCCAGACATCTCCAGAGTTTCGGCACCCCTCTAAGCTCTTACGAATAAGGGGAAACCCTTTGTGTGGTTAGACAGATGTCAGCAGAGATTCCAGGAGCTGAGATAGAGATTGACCAGCACACCTATCTTGAGGTTGCCGGAGGAGGGAGTAGGGTTCGTAGTCTACTGTGATGCATCAGGGACCAGACTCAGATGTTTCCTGATGCAGGAACGGGTGGTGATCGCCTATGGATCACGTCAGTTGAGGCCGCATGATCATAACTACGCTACCCATGACCTTGAGTTAGCAGCAGTGGTCTTCGCTCTGAAGACATGGCGACAATACCTGATGGGCGAGTGCTTTACAGTCTTTTCTGACCATCAGAGTCTCAGGTACATCTTATCTCAGAAGGACCTGAACCTGAGACAGCGGTGATGGCTCAAGTTCCTCCAGGACTATGACTTTGAGATAGTCTATACTCCTGGGAAGGGGAACATAGTATCCAATGCTCTCAGCAGGAGGACGGGCATTCAGCTACTTGAGGAGGCGACAGAGCAGCTAGCTGCTTTGCAGATATCCTTCGTGGATAGAGATGGCGCAACCTTCCTTCAGTCTCTCACAGTCACTCCTCCACTACTGCAGCGGGTCAGAGAGGCACAAAGTGGGGACACTGACTGTGAGACGCCGCGTGCACAGATATCCTCAGGACAGGCACTTGATGGTTTCTCTTTTGGAGTAGAGCACGACGTCCTTTTCAGAGGAAGTACCTTAGTACCCGTTTCTTTATGGGAGGAGGTGCTGAGAGAGTTTCACACTTCTCCTTTGGCGGTACATCCTGGAGTGGCAAAGATGTACCAGGATCTCAGATGACAGCACTGGTGGCCGGGCATAAAGAAGGTTGTGGCAGAGTTCGTTTCTTGATGCCTCACCTGCCAGCAGGTGAAGGCAGAGCACCAGGTACCAGCAGGCTTGGTACAACCCTTGGAGGTCCCGGAGTGGAAGTGAGACGGGATATCTATGGACTTTGTGACTGGACTTCCACGCACTTCCAAAGGTCACAACTCCATTTGGGTGATTGTCGACCGACTCACCAAGTCGGCTCACTTCTTACCCATCAGAGAGCAGGGCTCAGTGGAGAGCTCGGGGCGTCTCTATGTTCAGAAGATTGTACGGCTTCACGGTGTTCCATTATCTATCGTCTCTGATCGAGATGCTCTCTTTACTTCCCGGATTTGGAAGGGGTTGTAGGAGGCGTTCGGGACGCAGCTACATTTGAGCACCGCCTTTCACCCTCAGACAGATGGTCAGACAGAGAGGACCATTCAGACTCTCGAGGACATGCTCCGCGCATGTGTTCTCGACTTTGGTTGCATCTGGGAGGACCAACTACCCTTGGTGGAGTTTTCGTACAACAACAGATACCACTCCACCATCGGGATGGCACCATACGAGGCGTTGTACGACCGACCTTGCAGATCTCCTTTGTGCTGGACAGACCCTAGGGAGTTAGCACTTGTGGGACCGGAGATGGTCCATGCCACGACAGAGAAGGTACAGGTCATCCAGGAGCAGATGAGGACAACTCCGAGCCGGCAGAAGTCCTATGCTGACAGGAGGCGGAGACCACCAGAGTTTGAGGATGGCGACCACATCTTCTTGCGTGTCTCACATCGACGTGGATTACAGAGATTTGGCCGAGGCGACAAGTTGTCTCCACGCTTCATCAGACTGTTCCAGGTTCTCATCAGGATTGGTGAGGTATCTTATCGCCTGGATCTACCACCTCAGTTGCATCAGGTGCACGACGTCTTTCATGTATCACAGCTGAGGAGATACGTGCACGACCCGACGCATATCATTGACCATGGGGAGCTGGACGTTGATGATGGGGAGACTTTTGCGGAGGTCCCGGTGGAGATCGAGGATCAACAGGAGCGGGTCCTATGTGGATGATCTATTCCTCTAGTACGCATCAGATGGCAGCACGGGAACCTCCATGAGAGCACTTGGGAGCGGGAGGCTCAGATGCGTGCTCAGTACCCACTTTTGTTTTCCTAGCTTATGATGTATCTTTACGGGGACATAAATCCCTGAGGTGGGAGTAATGTAAAGACCAGTAAAATTCAAGGAATTTTTTTTCTTAATTTTCTTTGGGATTTTACAAGAACACAGTTTCTAACGGCACTTGATTCCGAGGCCCGGTGTGCCCGAAATTACTATCCGAAGTTTAGCTCAAGTACGTTCAGTGAACGAATGAGTGGGAATTTCTAACTTATGAACCGATTCTCGAAATTGAATTCCGAGGGCACCGATGGAACCGTAGCGCCGATAATTGCTTAGAAACACCTTTTCTGAAGTTGCGTTTTCATGAGAGAGGTTGATAAAAATTGTGGAAGTTAAAATAAAAATTTAACTACAATTTTTATTTTCTCTAAGTGGATTTAAGCTTTGGGTGGAAGTTGGGTAACTACCCAACTTCCCTTGGGAGGTTATGAGGGTGGTGGGGCCCACACAAACCCCACCCCTTCACATTCCTTAACTCCCTCAACTCACAATTAAATTTGATAAGTTAAGTTTTAATAACTTATGATATTAATGAAGTGTGTTTAATGTGAGTGTTTGAATTTCAAACTAATGTCAAGTTAATAAAATAAGTGTGTGCTTATTTTATTAAGGGTTGAATTCTTGTTGTGGAGTCTTTGGGAGAAAAGGCTAAGGAACTTGAGGAACTTATTCGTCTTCGACGAAGAACGCGAAGAACACATCGATCTCCGATGAAGAACGCTGAGTCCTCAGAAACCGACTACGCGACGCCGTATACTGCGACGCCGACGACGTCTTCTTTCGCGACGTCTCTTTCCGCGGCGGATTTTCTGCGACAAATCCTTGTTCGACGAACCTCCATTCAAGCTACGCTCGAGGTAGGGGGTTTATTTATTTTTGTTCGTGATTACTACCTTGGTGTTTTTCGTGAAATATGACCAATTACTATCGATTAACGAGAGGGGGTCGGACCGCACAAACACGTCCGACCCTCCTCCCTTATCTATGTTGTCATTTCTATTGTGGATTGAAACGAGAATGGCGCTATGCCGTCGCACCGTGTGGGATCGTGCGACACAGAAAGCGCGGCGCCGTCACGCCGCGCCGTGAAATCGAACAAGGATGCGACGCCATCGCGCCGCGTCAGAGAAACCCGAAGACACCGCGGCCGGAGTGGGGCCGTGGCGCCGTCGCGCCGCGCCGGACGAACCAAGGCCATGACCGGTTCCGGGCCGCGGTGGAGCAGGGTGACCGGCGGCCGGTTCTGGGCCGCCGGCGTCAGAGCTGGGGGGACCGGCCGTCGCCGGTTCATGGCGGCAGAAGCCGGCCGGCCAGAGCAGGCCGGCCGGACAAGGGAAGGCCGGGGGTTACGAACCCCCGACGGCCAGCTCAAGCGGCCCCCCATAATGGGGGCCGCGTTTACAAAACAAGGGGGGCAGGCACCCCCCCTTCAAATGGCTCGGCCGTTTGGCAGAGCGCCTGGCCAGCGCGCCCAGGCCGGGCCGCGTTTACAAAACAAGGGGGGCAGGCACCCCCCCTTCAAATGGCTCGGCCGTTTGGCAGAGCGCCTGGCCAGCGCGCCCAGGCCGGGCCGCGCCCAAGAGGGCTGGACCCGGGCCCAGTTCGGGTCGACCCGGTTCGGGCCGACCCTGGGGGTATCGGACCGGGTCGGACCGGGTCCGGACCCCTTAATACCGAATCTCTTCCGGTCGGACGCCCATAACTTTTTCTACGCGCCTCATATCGACGCACCATCAGTTGCGATGCGATCCTTGGATCGAGGCGGTCGTTTTGGTATATTGCACTCAAGATTTTGGAATACTTTGGGTTTGGACGAGTTGGTTCGTACACAAAACCAACTGGGCCCTCAGAGTGGAAACACTCATAACTTGAGCTCCAGACGTCCGATTGATGTGCCGTCGACTTTGTTGGATTCCTCCTAGTGAGATGAATCTTTTGGCTTACTCCACCCAAGGTTTGGACACAGGTGGAGTATGATCGGGTTGGTTTTGCCTTAAAAACCAACTGGGCCCCTGGAATGAAAAAGCCAATAACTCTCAGACAGGGCGTCCGATTGACGCGCCGTCTGCGACGTTGAGTTACTATTGACGATACAGAACTTTTGGATACATCAACTCCGGACTTTGTGTCAGTTGATGTACCAGCCTTTCGGCTCGTGGAGCAGACCCTCCCGAATGAGCTTGCTGTGTGTGGAAACCCTAGTGCTGGTTGCGACTGTGACGACGATGACAGTACAGAGATCCTCAGTGGATTCGACGGCGACGACTACAGTACTCAGAGATCCTACGTGGACCAGTGCTACCAATCCTGTGTAGGTCAGCGCTCAGCGGTTCTGTGTGAGCCAGCGCCTACAGATCCTGTGTGGGTCCGATCCTGTGTGGGTCTTTGTGGGGGTTAGTTACCTATCGATCCTTTGTGGGTCAGATCCTATGTGGGTCATTTCCGGGGTTAGTACCTATCGATCCTTTGTGGGTCCGACGGCTTAGATGAATCAGTGGCAATATCTGATCATCTCTATCGTCATACGAAGAAGTATACCTGTGTGAGCTGAATCCTGTTTTGCTTTCCTATGTGGATTGTGTTGTGCTATCCTGTGTGGATTTACATTTTGCTTCCCTGTGTGGACTGGGTTGTACTTGGGCTCGGATGTTGGAGCCAAATGAGAATTGATGACTTAGGTATATGTATGGGCATATACCTAATAAGTGTCAGATGTTACTTCGTGATTGTATCTTTCCTTTGTGGATTATCCTTTGTGGATTCTGGGAGACCTTCGGGGGTCTCGGGGTCCCTACTGAGTAGATTATACTCACCCCTGCACGGTCTATGCCTGCACTACGTTGTGTTGGTTGCAGATGATGGACAATGCTGATCGTGGTTGAGGCTTGCAGAGCAGGACGATACCTGGAGGTGGACCACTGGACGGGACATACTCGGAGTGGTCGGATGGACCCGAGGAGCAGTGGAGGATATCTGTACTCACCCTTCAGGTGGGATTTCCAGTGGACAGCTCGGCGATGCGACTTTACTTTTCAGTTGTTGTTTTCCCTTCCAGTTGTACTTTACTTTCAGTTTGGGTTTGTATACTGGCCCACTTACTTTTCCGCACTTACTGTTGTACTCAGTTTTTACTTTGTGTTTACTTCTACTGCTTGCTTGCTCTATGGTATTTGTTTACTTTACAAAGGCAATGCCTTCCCTTTTTTACCGGGAATTACGCCTTGGTGCTAGTCGCCATCCCCTGGCCTATGGAAGGTGGGCTTGGGGTAGTCACGACACGGGCCCCGAGGACGGATTGTGACATTGGTAGCAGGATTGGGCTCTTTTGACGGGGGTTTGGGGGCCGAATATAATAGAACATTAATTTTTTTAATATGTTATTGTTTGTGATAAATTTTATGTACCAATGTGATCATACATTCAAATGTTTCAAATTTTTATAATATATTATGTTTTTCCTTTTATTTGTGGTGTAAATTTAATTGAAATTGAATATTTTATTTTCATATGAAATTTTCAATAATTTAGCAATACATCTATTAAAGCATGTATTTTATCAATGCAAGGAATATCGCTAACAAATAGTCAATTTTTCATCAATTAAAATGAATTGATAAAGTTTCCCATTTATCAGTGATAAAAAACACTGATAAAGGGACCCATTTATTAGTTCTAAACTAGCACTGATAAAGGACCCCCCTATTGGTGGTATTTTTAGTGCTGATAAAAGTCATCGACTTTTAATGACACATACAAACATTAGTGTTTTTTACCACTGATGAAGGCTACTTCTATCACTATTAATGCTTATATATTCATTAGTGTTAACACTATGACTCAAATTTGGGGGCTACCCAATGGAGGATAATGATGACTCCTTAAATCACATCCTTAAATCCATTACTGATCATAATAATGAATACCTAAAAGCCATAGTTAATGAAGAAGAGATCAATGCAGCCCTTGAAATACTTAATCTAATAGCACATTGGGCCCTGATGGTTTCCCTGGTTCCTTCTATATTGCGTCACAATATATTATCAGCAAGGATATCATTGATGTTGCCCAATACTACTTTAAATGGGTAATGCTACCTAGGGGTACTTACACAACAACTCATGTTATCATTCCCACAGTGAATCAACTAAACTCCTTTATCCATTATCATTCCATCAGTATGTGCAAGTTCTCTTATAAAATTGTGTATATGCTTCTAAATAACATATTCACTCATATTCCCCCAACATCATCTTTGGAGATATACATGACTTCCTTATAGGATGTAGTATACAGGAGGCCATTGGTCTGGTCGAAGAGATAATAACCAACCTTAATTGGAATATTTTCAAGACCAACATCATGGTGAATCTCAATATAGAAAAAGATTATGATAGGTTCAAATGAAATTATATTTCTAAAATAATGAGGAAATTTTTCTTTTTTGGAATGGGTTTATGACTTGTTCTTTTATATCTACTCCTCAACATAGTTCTTGATCTCAATCAGGATAAGGAGATCTAGCTTCTTCAATCCATCTCATGGCCTCTACCAAGGTGATCGTCACTCTCCTATCATATTTATATGAAATCAATAGAGATTAATAAGAACCATCAACATTAGAATTGCATGTGAGGATGTGATTACTTTCAAACGAAAACTCAAAACACCTAAAATTTATCATCTATTTTTAATAAATACATGCTCTACTTATTAAATACAAGATATAAATTATTCTTTGGTATGGTAGATGGAACTAACAACTCATCAACATTACCAATATTAGATTATGTATTTCTACGAATTGTATGGGAAACTACTCTAGTATCATTAAAAGCTATCTTGGACTCTCTAATAAGTGATTTCCCATAAAATATCTCAGAGCTCCTTTATATACAAAATGAACTCTATTCACTACTATGATAGGTTAATAAGAAAAATAGCAGGGCTACTAGTAAAAAAATTCATTCGCATTGGGGTTTTAATTTAGGTTATTTATATAATCAACATTAAATCACTTTGGAAGTTGTTTTTTAATGTTAGATATTAAATAACTGATATTAAATCCATTTTTACGTCTATTTTTTATGTAGTTGAAATTAAGAGATGATTTTCAACGTCATATTTTAAATAAGGGACATAGGAAATATTGTTGATATTAGATCTAATGTCATTTGTTCAAAAAATTGATGTTAAATGAAAAAAACCAAATTAAGAACTAGTGATGTTTTAATTTTTTCAGAACACTCCTTTCAATATTTAAAATCCCACCTAAAATTTATGAGGTGGTGAAAGATGTTTTCAAAAACTCTATATAAGTTTTTATCCTCTCTTTTTCAATATTTTGGAACTATCCCTCCTTCAATCTATAATGTCCTTCCATTTATTCTTCATTCAATGATTTATCCTTTGTATTAATAATTATTCTCTTATTATTTATTTATTTTTTATGATTAGATTTCATAAATGATATGACTTTTGATGATTTTTTAATGAAGATTTCTTCTTCTGATCATGTTCAAAATATAAAAATTTTGCATGAGATTTATCATTGAGAGTTT